>JASTWR010000668.1:0-91950 GCA_030770355.1 Harpagoxenus sublaevis | reverse complement strand
AAGGAAAATTATTTAAAGCAGTGAATTGTTGGTATATTGAAAGGAAAGTTATTTAAAGCAGAGAATAGAGAGTATGTGCTTCAACTTACAAAGCACATACTTTTAAAGCGCTTCACTAACCTATAGGTCAGTGCCGCGCTTTACAAGTATGTACCAAAAAAGAAATTTTTTTTGGTGGGGAGAATTATTTAAAGCAGTGAATTGTTGGCATATTGAAAGGAAAGTTATTTAAAGCAGAGAATAGTTGATAACTTTCCCTTCAATATATCAACAATTCATTGCTTTAAATAATTTTTTCCACCAAATTTTTTTTGTTTATAACTTTTGGTGGGAAAAATTATTTAAAGCAGTGAATTGTTGGTATATTGAAAGGAAAGTTATTTAAAGCAAAAAATAGTTGGTAACTTTCCTTTCAATATACCAACAATTCACTGCTTTAAATAATTTTCTCTACCACATTTTTTTTGTTTATAACTTTAATAAACAATAACCGCCAGCTAAAACTTTCTGAAGGTTACTCAGGAGGGTGATCTTGACAATATATGTCAAAGTCAAAGTCGTTTATGCCTTTCAATACTCAAAATAAACTGCTATATTTTTCGAACTTTTTTTGTTAATAACTTTTTAATAAAAAACGAGCGCCGGCTAAAACTCTCTGAAGGTCACTCAGGAGGTGACCTTGACAACATATGTCAAGGTCAAGGTCATCGGAGGTGCCTCCCCTAAAATGCATAATTACCGAATTGTTAATCAAGATGTCTTTAACCAATTTGATGTTGGAGCTATGGAATCTTTCATCTGCGAGTAAAATAGCGCGGTCTACTAGGATTGTAATGGTGTTTATTTTATATTTCAAGGGATGGTTAGAGTGATAATTTATATATCGTCCAGAAAATGTAGGTTTTCGGTAGCAATTAGTTATTAAAGTATTACCATTTCTGATAACCGTCGTGTCAAGGAAGTTAAGTGACGCGTTCGTTTCCATTTCATAAGTGAATTTGAGTCTAGGATGATACTTATTAAAAACTTTTCACTATTGTGTCAACATTTGATTTAAGCACAACAGCAAAAATGTCGTCAACATATCTGAAAATATCGAGATGTCGAAATCTAACAAACTCAGGCAATACGTCTCCAAATCATCCATTACAATATTAGAGACGTCAGGAAATAATGGAGATCCCCATAGGGCTGCCGAAAATCTGTTCATAGATCACGCCGTTATAGCTAAAGCTGGTGGAAGATAAAATCAAATCAATAGCATGTAAGAATTGTTGTAAGTTGAGATCAGTTTTCCTAGAAATGTGATTCCACCTTTTATCTATTCCCTTTAACACTAAATTTTTGGGAATGTTCGTGAAAAGTGCAGTGACATCAAGTGAGATGAGTATTTCATCATCTTTGATCTTTCTGTTATTTATGAACTTAACAAAAGATCAGCTATCTCTTATATGTGACTTTGGTTTTGGGATAGATGAATGTAAGATGTTTTGAAAGAGACTCGCCACATTATAGAGCGGACTTCCCAACGCTGAGGCGATAATACGTAACGGGGAAACCCTCTTTATGCACTTTCGGCAGCCCATAGCATCTTGGGAGATTTCTATTAGTGCAATTTAGTCGTTGGTATGTATAGTCATTAATGATGCCCTTATCACGTCAGGATTTTACCAAATCATGGATTTTAGAAGTGATTTTATTGATCGGATCTTTCTTTAATTTTTTATATGTAGCTTTGTCACTAAGCATTTTCGTCATTTAGTTCAAATATGAACCAAATGACGGAACAATTCTTTCCAAAGTCAATTATCAATAAACATATTGCCAAAAGGTTAATTCACCTTAAAACACGTAAATACCATGCATAGCACGCTACGGAATGATAATACATTTTTTGATCTAAAGAATTGCATACCGTTACCATACATTAAAGGTCTGAGTGATGTTAATGTCGTGATTTGAGGAAGGTCAACATTAATACACTTGTTACAGTCCCAAAAATCTAGATTGCAATTAGAAGGAAGAAAGATAAAATTGATGATCTCAAACAAACTGAGCTAGTATATAAAATCATTGTAATGACTGCAATGTCACATACATCGGGCAAACAAAAAGGCATTTATACACACGTCCTCAATGAACACCAGAACGATATTAAAAAAGACGTTAGTAAGCATTCTGTGGTTAGCAATCGAACATCACATGGGCATGATTTGATTGGCAAAGCCACAAATAATACACAAGGAGAAACAGACTAGAAAGAGGGAATTAGCGAAATGTTCTTCATTAAGAAATTTGACGACACCCATAAATTTACAAGAGACACAGAGAATCTCAATGCTCTTTACGAACGTATTATAAAAGAGACATAATCCTCTCTTTCTTCTCTGTTCTTCCCCTACTACTGCCTAAATTAATTATTAGGCGATCATGTTTTGTTTTCCTGTTTTGTCCGCTCATTATCAGTCGAAATAGTTGCCACAGCTCTGACACGTTCTTCGACATTGAATGACTAACGAATAGTCGTTCAAACTTATCTTATATTTTAATTATTTGTATCTCGACGCACAAATTATGTAAGCGCTTTAATTTATGTATTCATTATGGACTTATGTTTGCATTTTGTAACTTCCGATGTTAGTTTTTACATGTGGCGTAGTTTGGGCATTATGCTTAACTAATCAATAATTTGTGTATGTACGCTTGAAAAGGACCGAATGTACGGTCGAAACGTAGCGTTTTTTTAAAATAAACTTGGCCAGTTGGGGTCGATTAAAACGATACCACGCTAATTTTTTCAATTATTCACTGGCGATTTAAATTCTTACTTGGCTGTAACTCATATTTATACAACTTATACTCTTGATGATTTACCTCTCTCAGCAGTGCGCGAAGCTCGAGATCTCGGGGGTCTTATTCAGCGCGGACTTATCATTTATACACATATACAATCAATAGTTTCATCTGCTTATAGAACGCTTGGATTCATTCTCCGATGGGGTAGATTTTTTAAGAATATAACCACTTTAAAATTATTATACTGTACGTTAGTTCGCCCTAAGTTTGAGTAATGTTCCATAGTTTGGTCTCCGTATTTTAAATGCCATCAGATAATGATTGAACGTGTGCAGCACAAATTCGTGCGTATGGCTGCTTATCGGCTAGGTAATCCCATGTCAATTACTTGCCATGGCTACTGTGCTATATTAGATAGATTAAATCTGTTATCTTTGGAAAATAGGAGACTAACCTTTGACCTTACATTTATTTTTAAACTTCTCAATCACTTTGCTGGTTGTCCTAATTTGTTGGAACGTATCAATTTTAAACATTCCGACTAGAGAATTAAGACAGTACTCCATCTTCTACATCGGCTATCACCGTACTCTGTATAGCGCAAATTCCTGTGTAAATAGGCTAATAATATCTGCAAGTAATTTCTCTAACAGAGTTGACTTTTTTGGTGGCTCTGTATCAACTTTTAAACGAAAACTTTCTTGTCTACTCTCGTAACTTAAATGCTCTTCATATTATGTTGTGAACTTTTATTGTTCTTGTTTTTTCTTTTTCCTTTGTACGCTAAAGGGTTTATTACCCGTTAATAAAGTTTATTATTATTATTAAAATATATATAGATATCTCTCGCGCCCGACGCCGCGATAACAGAACTCGTTATAGTTCGCTCGACCGTGTGTTCCGTTATTGTAGCTTGCGACGAGATAGATTTCTTCACCTTCGGTAACGGAAGAGTTACCGTATGCCTGGTCGCGTGTTCCGTTGTCAGTCGACAACAGATGAGTTAGATCAGATTACCGACGATATACGCAAGACTTTGACTCACCCAAAGGCAATGAACTTTTTGGCGAGCGCGAGACACGGTTGCCTCGTTGGCGGATATGACGATCGGCCGAGTAGAATCTGCGTGTGCGCGAAACATAAGGGTCAACGATAGCCTCGAAAAAATTGAAGAGAGGTGGCGACAAGTCGGACGCGCCTATTTTTTCGACCGCATCAAATACGGTTTTCCGCGTCGTCCCCACCCTCGCTGGCGAAAAAGTTTATTCGATCCAGACTCCTCCAACGATCACCCGCGAAGCGAGACAAGTTTCGCCGTTGACGCGAGTGAACCTTTTCACGTATTTTAAGATATACGAATAACGCGACGGAGAATCGCCGAACGAGCTGTCGCTCTTATGAGTCGCCGAACAGATTCGGCGATTCTCTATGGCATTATTTGTATATCTACCTCGAAGGACCCCTGTAAAACTACGATAATAATAATAATAATCCTTCACGCCTCCTCCTCGCGCGGTATCCCGTAATGTCCCTACGCAAGAGTGTCGAACGAGCCGGGAATGACGTATCGCTTGTCGTCGTGGGGGCTGAGAGCAAGCTTCAGCTCTGACACGGTGCGCACCTGGTGCAATCTCGAGCGGATGCACGATTGACGCCTCGACTGCTCTACCGAGTCGTTTGAGACATCACATGTAGTCCTCGAACGATATCGTTCTCGCGACGACGTTTCCTCTTGACGCCCTTCGCCTTCCTCGTGTCGCTCCTTCCCACTACCCTCGTGGCGTACATCTTTGACCACGAACTCGGTCATGACGGCGCCGTCATTCTCGTCCTCCATGAGTCCCGGTATCTTCTCGTTCGCGCGTGGCATGGCGTACGCGTTGGTCTCGGGGTAACCGTTTGTGTCGAACTTGGCGATGTCGGGTTTCATGCTCTCGTACGCTTCGTCGCACTCGAGGAGGTATATGAGGCTGTCGATGTCCGTGTACATTATCTTGCATCTGCCGCCGTGCAACGGTACCATGTAGTCGTAATGAAAATCGTACACGCGCGTCTTCGATATCTCGATAACGCACATCCCGACGTATATCGGCTTGCAGAGCCTCACCTCGAGCCTGCGCGGCACGACGGCGACGAGATCCTCCGCGAAGACGCTTCGGCTGTGAAAGCTCGGTCTCGCGATCAAAGCAATCTCCGCGCCGTATCTCCCGTCCCAGCCGAATCTCCGCGACGTATTTCCCGTCCCAGCGCGTCACGAGGCGCACGTCCACGTGATCTCGCACGTTCTCCATGGTTTTACCGAAGACCGCGTTGTTCATCAACTTGTAGAGATTTCTCTCGAAGTCGTTGCTCGCGCGAGTTCTGAATCCCGTGTTAAGCTCGATGTACCCGCGATGCCACGCGGATTGCGCGAACCGCAGAACGCGGTGAATCCCCGTGACGAGCAATCCGTGTCGCGCGCATTGCTGCAGATTACGGTAGTGCAACACGTAACGCGACTTGTCGAGCAGCGTGGCGAGGAGCTTATCGCACCGTTTTCCGGGAGGCTTATCGCGCGTCGGGCAGAATGGAAGGTCCTTGTGAGCGTCGTGGAGCTCTCGCGGATACGCAAGGTCGACCTCCAGGATGTAGCCGACAGCGGAGTCTGACGTCACGGACGTTACGTCAAAGCTCTCCAAGTTGTCGACCCATTGAAACTCCGCGTACGGCAACGACTCACGCATCGCCCAGCCGTACAGATTGTTCACGTCGAAGTACATGAGATACGTCGACGGTCGCGACAAGTCGTGCGACGGCATGTACCTGTTGTTGGCCCGCGCGTACCTGTTCGAACAATGGCTGAGACCGCCGCGCATGCCGCGCTCCACGAACGCCATATCGATATTGGTCAGCAGTTCCAATCGCACGCCCGTGTATCTCAACATAGCGTCCCACGCGTATCCCGGTAGAGTGTAATAATGCGCCGGATCCAATCCGTAACTCTCGATGCAGGTGTCGCGAAAATTTTCAAAGACGTCCGACAGAAGAAGCACGTCCGTCTTCAGGTACAGATCGCTGTACTCGTCGAGATTCTCGACGCGAAAACGCCGCCAGACGTTCCGCGCGCGCTCGTAATCGCTATCAGTTGCGGTCTCGCCGGTCAACGAACTGTTATTATTTGTTTTTATTATTATTGTTTTTTTCTGTTATTAATTTTTTTTTATATATTTAATATTTGTTGCTCCGATTTCCTGCGACTCGAGCTACGCGGTCTCTTTCTTTTCTTCTTTAAAAGAATCAGAATCAGAATCAGAATCGTTATTTATTGGACGCTCTGGGACTGCGTCCACTAAAGCGTTGTCACAAAATTACACGGAAGAAGCCGTATACACTATGAAAGACTTAACAAACACAGAATAAACATTTTACAAAAAGAGAATATAAAATAAAATAAAATAAAATAAAATAATGTGAATAAACATAATAGCTTAGACTAGTTAATTTGTACACGCTAATTGTGAGAACAAAAATTCAAATAGTTTGGCCTTGAAAACACCAATTGAAGTCGCGTTACGGATGTCCGAGAGAAGATTATTCCAGAACTCCGCAGCGGAGCAACAAAAGGATCGCTTATAAAACTCAGTGCGGCACAAAGGAAGGCTTAGAGCGTCATTCGGAGCTCTAGTATCACGCAGTGTGTTTACATGCCTAAAAACAAAGTTACTGTAGATTGCTTGGGGATTTTTTTTCGATAACACCGAGTAAGTTAAGCTCCCTACGAAGTACAAACGCCTAAGATCGATCTTGAGCCAACCCAGTCTACAAAAATATGGAGTTATGTGCTCGTCCCACCTCGCCTGGAAGATGAAGCGGACACACCTATTTAAGGCTCTTTGCAGGCGCAGATTCTGCTCACCAGTGATGTTCGTTTGGATTGTGCAACAGTAGTCGAACTGAGGAAGCATCAAGGCAGAAACGAGCCTCGCACGAAGAGAGACCGGCAAAAGTTGCTTGCAGAGTTTGAGCTGATAGAGAGTAGAGTTAACCCTGGAGACCGTTTTGGATACCTGTTTATCCCAGGAGAGAGCACCAGTAAGCGTGACTCCCAAATAATCCACCGAGTCAGCAAAAGGAATCACCGATTCACCCACACGAATAGGGGACAAATCGTTCAGCTCCAAGCTACCCACAAAGCGCAGTGTTCCCAAGATCATAGCCTTGGTCTTCCTCGGGTTAATCGTGAGTCCGTTATCAACAGCCCATTGCACTATCCTGGCAATATCTTCGTTAATTCTCCCGATAGCGTCAGAAAGAAATCTGAGTTCCTCATGCAGGTAAATCAGCAGATCATCAGCATAGAAGTTATACTTGCAGTGCCGCAACACAGAGCCGAAGTTCGTCAGGTAAAGCAGGAACAAGAGAGGTCCAAGAACGGAACCTTGAGGTACCCCCCTGCGGACGGGCCTCTCAGCCGACAGCCTCCCAGAGGACGGATCACGCACCGCCTGTCTTCTGTTGGTCAGATAGGAGCACAGCCAACGCAGAGTAGAACAAGCAAAACCCAGTTCCCTTAGCTTGACCTTTGTAAAGTCAAAATAAGTAGCGACCGTGATCATTCTCTTATCCGCAGCTTGCCTGACGTCGTCCAAGACCCTAATAAGCGCCGTTTGTGTGGAAAAATTTTTCCTATAAACGGACTGAAAGGGATTAAGGGTGTTGTGCTCTTCAAGGTATCCCTTCATTTGATCCGCCGCAATGCGCTCAAGAGCCTTAGAGATCGCACACAGAATTGAGATCGGTCTGTAATCATGAAGTTCAGTAGGTCGTCTCACCTTGGGAATAGGACAGATGATCGCAGCCTTCCAGACATCTGGATAAACTCCGTGAGTAAAACAAAAATTAAAGATGTGAGTTACAGCTGGAAGAATGCCAGGGAGTGCCCTCGCAATAAGACTCTGCGGAAGTCCGTCAGCACCAACGGCATCCGACCTGCACTTACGAAAAGCCCGGACGACGTCCAAAGGTTTAATATTGCTCCAGTAGAATTTGGAGTCGTCATACTCCGCCTCACCCAAGTAGAAGACAGAGTTACAATCTAAGTCGGAAATCATCCCGTTACACGTGAAGTGAGCGTTTAGTTTCTCGGTGGTGAAAACAAGTTTCTCCGTCGCCGTTTTTGGCTTCAAAAGACCGAATTGTCTCAGTTTCTTCCAAATTAAATAAAAGAGAGTGAGAGGGAAAGAGAGATGGTTGCTGTTACGGTCGGGCCGAATACCCTTTGTTGAACCAAAGGGAGACGTACTCGACGCGAGTGGGAGAAAGAGAGCGCGAACGGGAGATATACAGCTATGAGAACGAGATCCCATAACTCCAAAATGGCGTCATGAAACATGCTGACGTGCTCACCGAAACCCCAGATCTCCCCCTTCCCCCGCGTGACGTTACATTACGACCGTTTCGTTCCCACTCGCGTCTTTTTTCTTCCGCTCGCGCATTGCGTGAAATCTGCCATCCGAACATTAGCGGACAGGTTAAGCGATATTTGAATTTATAATAATTTATAACAATATTTATTTTTATATTTTAATAATTTAGTAAATTATTTTAATATCTAAATATAAGAAGGAAAGTAACTGAAAGAATGAACACAAAAGAAATATACAATAAAAAATTTATTTTAACATATTTTTTTATAAAACAAATTTTTTACAAGACAATTTTATTAAAAGATATTTTTATTGAAAGTAAATTTTATTTTAAAAACAATTCTTATTTTTACAAAGCAAATATTTATTTCAATTTTTTTCTTCTCCAAATAATGTATTGAGGCAAAATAGAGTGTGGTGCGCTGACCAGATTTCATCATTTTGCTGTCGATCCCGTCATCTATCGAATCTTACTCGCAGGATGAGAAAAAGATTCAAAAAGTGCGGAATCCTAATGTCTTCCACTCTTAGCCATTCCTGGAAAAATACATATTACACATAAATATTTAACGTTACAAATTAATTATATGTGTATGCCAATTATTACCTGATCACGGCGATTTATCCGTATACGAACAAGATCGTACAACTGCACTTCTCGAATGGGTTCGTTGTCAACCCATAGCCACTAAAAATAAAAAAAACACTATAAGTAATGTTTCACGGGAAATTTTTTACACAATAATCACTATATCACTACATACCCCATATACTGGGTAGATTACTTTGATGAAATGTTCAATGTTATTTGCCATTTTTTCTTTATATAAGAATTATTTTCTTTAAATTTCACGTGAACTGCACCCTGGAGAAGCTGAGAAGACTGCGAATTCGTTGGCTTGGACACTATGAAGAAGGCAGTCATGGCAGCCAAACAAAATTTTTGGAGTAGGGAACACAATGCATTTTGACATTTACGATATTTACTATTTATGATAATTATATGGAAAGCATTTGAGATCTTGTTGCTTTCGCATGTGGAAGACAGTCATAGGAGTTAAAAGAAGGATCATATTTAGGTCAGTGGACCGATTTCCGTCCAGCAGAGACATACTAACTTCAGTGAGTCAATAGGTCAAAGGATCCTGCACATCTCCAAAAAAAAATTGCTAATAATTAATACTAAATTGTCAAAAAATATCACTTTATAAAAAGTCTCAATTGTTGAGACTTGGGATGTAGCCCTTAAAGGTTAAAATTTTAAGATTTTAGCAATTTTTTTCATTCTATTATATTCTTCAGTCTTTTTTACCCTTATTTCATATATAATTCTTTAAGATTTGGTTGATTAGTTTTTGAGTTAAAGACATTTAAAATTTCGGGGAATCCGTCCATACATAAACATGAGTCTAATCAACCAAATTTTAAAGAATTTTATATGAAATAGGGGTAGAAAAGACAGAAGAATATAATAAAATTAGAAATAGCCCAATATTTCAAAACTTACAAAAGTTAGAGCAATCAAAGGCATTTCTTAAAAAATTGAAAATTTTATAAAGAAAGAAGCCCTTAACCAATTATCGCTAAATTCAATTCCATCCTTCCTTAAATAATACTTTATTGATTAAAAAAAAATTTAGCCCTATATCTCAATATTTGCATAAGTTCAACCAGGGACATTTCTAAAACATGCAGGGGAGTGCAGTTTTAAATATAAAATTTGCACACTTTTTAATTATATTTGGTTGATTAGTTTTTGAGTTAAAGGCATTTAAAATTTCTGGGAATCCGTACATACATAAAAGCCTTATAAAGCTGAGTCTAATCAACCAAATCTTAAAGAATTATATATGAAATAAGAGTAAAACAATTTGAGATTGAAATTAAATTTAAATAAGAAATAGTATTCAACAAATACTGTAATCATCCCTTGGTTTTCCCGGGCGTTTTTTCAGGAATTACGAGATTGCTCGCATGCGATGTACACAGAACTTCGATATTTCTCTGCAAAAAATATCCGAGAAAACCAAGGGATAAAATCGGTAATCGGTAAGTAAAATATCGAGGTTCTGTGTACATAGCGAGCGAGCAATCTCGAAATGTCCGAAAAAACGCCCTGGAAAACTAAGGGATGAAGACGCTGATCGGTAAGTGAAATATCGAGGTTCCGTAGTAACCTATGTTTTGCGCAAGGATGTAAAGAGTAACTGTGCAAGAGTTTGTTCAGATCGGTCGAATAGTTTAGGAGTGTATAAAGAACAAACAGACTTAAAAACGCCCGGAAAAACAAAGGGATAAAATTGGTAATCGGTAAGTGAAATATCGAAGTTCTGCGCATACATCGCAAGCGAGCAATCTCGAAATTCCCGAAAAAACGCCCGGGAAAACCAAGGAATAAAGTAGCTGATCGGTAAGTGAATAATCGAGGTTCCGTAGTAGCCTATGTTTTGCGCAAGTATGTAAAGAGTAACTTTGCAAAAGTTCGTCCAGATCGGTCGAATAGTTTAAGAGTGTATAAAGAACAGACATACAGACAATCTATTTTATATAGATAGATAGAAAATTCGTTAAGATTTAAATGTTGCTCTAATTTCCATTAATTTTGAGATATCGGTCTATTTATAATTTTATTAGATTTTTTTATAAAAAAATACTTTCTAAAAGAAATTTAATCCATCGTCACAATCCCCGAAAAATTAGAAAAATTTTGGCACCGGTTTCGAGAAAATCGGTATTAGGTAATTATATAGATAGAGAAAGCTTTCTTTTAAAAGAAATTAAACCCATAGTCGCAATCCCCGTAAAATTAGCAAAATTTTGGCACCGCTTTCAAGAAAATCTGTAAAACAAAAAATTGAACCCTATGGTAATCATCTCCAAGAAATTAGAAAAATTTTGACACCTGGTTCAAGAAAATCGGTCCATTAATGAATGAGTAGTTTGCGGACAGACAGACAGACAGAGATTAAAGGATTATTATATTCCGGAAAAATTGGAAAAATATCGTAACCGCCTTCCCCCAAAAAATTGGTAACGAAAAACTATATATTTTATGGCACTCCCCGGAAAATTCTACCCCCGTTTCATATACAATTCTTTGAGATTCGGTCAATTAATTCCTGAAAAATTGGAAGAATATCGTAATCGCCTTCCAAAAAGATCGGTAACGAAAAACTATATACTTTATGGCACTCCCCGGAAAATTCTACCCCTATTTCATGTACACTTCTTTAAAATTTGGTTGAATGAGTAGTTCGCGGTCAGACAGACATACAGACATACAGACGTCAGGTACTTATATGTATAAGATAGAAAATTCGTTAAGATTTAAATGTTGCTTTAATTTCCATTAATTTTGAGATATCGGGCTATTTCTAATTTTATTAGATTTTTTCAGTCTTTTCTACCCCTATATCATATATAATTCTTTAAAATTTGATTGACATTTCAAATTTCGGAGAATTTGTACATACATAGAAGCTTTATGAAGCTAAGTCTAATCAACCAAATCTTAAAGAATTATATATGAAATAGGGGTAGAAAAGACTGAAGAATATAATATAATTAGAAAAAATTGCCAATAATTAATACTAAATTGTCAAAAAACATCAATTTGTGAAAAATCTCAATTATTGAGACTTGAGATGTAGCCCTTAAAGGTTAAAATTTTAAAATATTCGCAATTTTTCTAATTCTATTATATTCTTCAGTCTTTTCTACCCCTATTTCATATATAATTGGTTAAGATTTGGTTGATCAGTTCTGGAGTTATAGAAATTTCAGTAAATTTGGCACAGACATACATACATACATACATACATACATATGGACATTTTTTAAAATTGCGATTTTTCGACGTTTTAGAACATTCTGAACACATTGGCGTCAAAAACTAAAAAACAATTTTTTCTTTGGTCTTTTCTACCCCTATTTCATATATTTTTCTTTAATATTTGGTTGATTAGACCTAGCTTTATATGCGATCAAAGGTCGATATACGAAGTTTATGAAAACAAAGCTTCCTCTATAAGGATGCAAAACACTTATTAATTTTTAGTAGAGGTTTACAGTTTTGTATTTCACAAAAACACCATACATACTCCTTGTGCGGGGAAAATAATACCAACGAATTCTATATGTTCATTATCCATAACTATATAACGCTATCTCGTTATACCAATGTGACGTTCTTGTTATACCAACTGTGCAAAAGGACTGTGCAAGAGCTCAATTTATAGGAATCAAAAAATATAGAGTGAGTCATCTACGTGATTTATCTGAGACATATTATCGTATATTATCAAAACGAGCAGACGTTGTCATGAAAAAATAATCTTCTACTTACCGATGCATCTTGCAATTGCGAGCTGACACTATAAACCACTGTTGAACATCTATGCAGTCCATACAATATGTGACTTATCTGTGGCATATTATTTTACGAAAGAGATTCTTGACATATGTCGTATGAGAAAATAATCCTCGCGAGAAAAAGGAACTCAAGCAAATGTAATACTAACCGCGTTGCATCTCCGCGAAAGACACTTTCAAATATCTATCAAGTAACCAATCCCTGCAATAGCTTGTATCGTCTAACTTTTTTATAAATTCAAATTGTACTGGTCTAACTTTTTTATAAATTCAAATTGTACTAGTACCTAGTTTGTAGAATTCCCCTTCGCGTTTTTTCTCACTCCAATTCACCTTACCTATGTCTCCCGTTCGCATCATTTCTCTTACCCGCCTTCTCCCGTTCTCTTTCTTCCGTTTACATTCTTTCTCGGGTCTAATATTGGCCTATCTATTCTTGTTCTCTTTCGTCCGGTATTTAATATTTTAAAATATTTAAATAATTTTCTTAATTTTTAATTTACAATAAATATTTTAATTCTTGACGAGGATGTAACCGAGATTTTGTACCGCATGTATTAATATTGTTATGTTTTTGTTGCGCTGAGGAGGGTCCAAACCAAGGACCGAAACGTTCGCGCATATTGGAGTATATGAGGAATATATTATAATAGTCGCTTTAAGATCGGCGTTTTTGGCTCTCATTTGCCTTGTCATAATTAATTTAATAAATATTTTATAAATATCCGTCAAGATGATAATGATCCTACGACTAGAATTCTGCCAAAATCCGTAAAGATGATAATAATGCTGATGATGGTAATGATGATAATCTGCGGCAGTGACACTTCACCAAAATGTTCTTTTAAAAACTCAACAGAACGTTCGCGTATGATACGTAGCTGAAGAATGTTCCGCTTAAAGATACAGATCCATCCTTCTCGCGGCAAGAGATATTTAAGCATTTTTTATATTTACCATATATGGGCAATGGTTCCATGCATAGTCGCAAGAAAAAACATACCTTTGCAAATTTTGCAATTTGTTGATCAAGCGCCGATGTACGGCTGTTGCGATCATATAGATTAAATCCGCACAAGTCAATGGCACGATATCATTTTTCAAGGACATGCGATGTGTCTCGCGATGATTTCATCGAACGCGTGCAAAATTGCAATTCGCGTATTTTTGGATGGCGCCGATGTACGGCTGCTGCGGACATGCAAGGCGACAAAGTCTACCTTAGATACAAATTTCAATTTTTTGAGATTATGCGTATAAAGTCAATGGCACGATAACCTTATCAAGGACAACGTCGCGATGTTTTCATCAAACGTACAAGATTGTAAATCTTGCAGCATTAGCACTGATGTACGGCTGCGGCGATTATATAAATTAGATAAGCAGCCGTACATCAGCGCTAATGCTGCAAGATTTACAATTTTGCACGTTTGATGAAATCATCGCGACGTTGTCCTTGACCTTTTACAAAAAGGTAAAAAAAAGACACCAAGCACGCGTGGTGTACCTTGAAAAAATCGAAGTAGTTATCTTTGTACCTCAAAAAAATCCAAGTAATATCTTTACCTTAAAAAAACCAAAGTAATATATTTATCTTGAAAAAATCGAAGTAGTTATCTCTCTACCTCGAAAAAATTCAAGTAATATTTTTACTTTAAAAAAACCAAAGTAATATATTTACCTTGAAAAAATCGAAGTAATATATTTATTACAAAAAAGAGAAATGATATCTTTAAATTATGCGACAATTAAATATATATTATATCGAAAAATAACTATTGTTTTTTTCAAAAATGTATTCCCATTAAAGTGAAAAATTAATATAAAATGTGAAAAATTTTAGTGAAAAAAACTGGGCGCTGCTAAACATAATAATATATATTAATAAAACAATTTCTATAAATGGAAAAAGTACTTTAAATTAATGCGTGAAAGTCTCTACATTCACATTGTAATTATTAATTTAATATTTTAAATTAGTTATTTATTGCTTTTAAATATTTCAAAATTTGGCAGCTCCAAGTTTTTTTCACTAAAATTTTTCACATTTTATATTAATTTTTTCACTTTAATGGGAATACATTTTTTAAAAGAACAATAGTTATTTTTCGATATAATATATATTTAATTGGCGCATAATTTAAAGATATCATTTCTCTTTTTTGTAATAAATATATTACTTCGATTTTTTCAAGGTAAATATATTACTTTGGTTTTTTTAAGGTAAAGATATTACTTGAATTTTTTCGAGGTACAAAGATAACTACTTCGATTTTTTCAAGATAAATATATTACTTTGGTTTTTTTAAGTTAAAGATATTACTTGGATTTTTTCGAGGTACAAAGATAACTACTTCGATTTTTTCAAGGTACACCACGCGTGCTTGGTGTCTTTTTTTCACCTTTTTGTAAAAGGTAATTTTGTACGGATATCACCCCTTTTTGTTATAGATACATCAAACGCCATAATGTCTATTGACATCGACATTTATGTCTGATAAAATCAAATGTAAATATTTTTTCTATTATAACTTACAAGAATTATATCTGAGAATTTGACATCTTTAAATATGCAGTGTAGTTTGTATAAATTTATAAATCATTAAAAAAATTAAGACATAAAATATGAATATATTAGGCAAAGTCAAATTTGTCGAGAGCACATTATGCAGTGTTTGCTATAAATAAATTTTGTCGAAAGAAAAACAGATTTGATACAGAATTTGGCATGTACGATGCTATTGGCAGAATGTCATAGTAGATAATATATGTATAGTAAAGTTTGTTAACAAAATAAGGCAATTAATAATTTATAATACAAACTACACTGCACATTTAATTAAGAATGTCACTGTCAGATATAATTTTTGTGTTATAATACAAAAAATATTTAAATTTAATTTTATCAGATATATTTGATAGTCATTATTAGAGAAAAAGAGAGAAAGAGAAAGAGAGAGAGAGAAAGAACGCGAGCGGGGAACGCGAGCGTGACCGCGAGAAAGAGCAATACGTACGATAGATATAACCTCGCGACCCTCGCACAGGGTGTATCCCAGGAACCAGCCATCCGCAAGGCGCGAACTCTGTCACTCCAGCACTGCACTTTGTTCGGAGTGTTCGGACGCAAGGACGCGGACGGAATATTTCTCGACGACGCGGACGTCTGAAGCGGCCCATAACATGTACAAGTTTGATTCGCGAGCCGGACTCAAACGTTTTTCACCACACACACACTCCCGAATAGTCCCGAAATTTGGCTCGTCGAACGCCGAGCCCGTCTCGTAACATCTCACCCACGAACGAGCAGAAACCGAGCCGAGCCGGACTCGCGTATGGGCCGCTTTATGGTTGTGTTCACATACATCTCGACGACGCGGACGTCTAAAGCGGCCCATAACATGTACGAGTTTGATTCGCGAGTCCGACTCGGCGAGCTTGATTCGCGAACCGGACTCGACCGTTTTTCACCACACACACACACACACACACACTTCCGAATAGTCTCAATTCTATAAACGTTGGTCCCGTTGATCTAATCTTTACGACGCGAAGCGGACGTCTAAAGCGACCCATAACATGCGTACGTTTTATTCGCGAGCCGGACTCAAACGTTTTTCACCACACACACACTCCCGAATAGTCCCGAAATTTGGCTCGTCGGACGCCGAGCCCGTTTCGTAGCATCTCACCCACGAACGAGTGGAAACCGAGCCGAGCCGGACTCGCGACGTGTATGGGCTACTTTACGGTTATGTTTATGTCACCTCACATGTGATCGATCGATCGAACCGCATCTCTACGCGTAGAGACTAGAGCGCCGCATAACGGCAAGGGTATGAACTGGACAAAATCAGACATACTACAGCGCTGCGCCGCGCGCCGTGGCGAGCACAGCAACCGTAATACGTCGACGTTTCTTAATTGTAAATTTTCAGCTTTGAGTTTTGCATCGCGGTATCTCCGCTCGTTGGGCACGTAGCGGAAAAATAAAAACACTTTTCTGATATAAATTTGGTCCAAGCTTTACGATAAGCCTAGTTAGAAATTGATCTGTTTGCTGGTTATCGAGATCTAAAAATCTCGGGTACTCGCAACTCGTCGCGTCGCGTATATAGAGCCACGGCTGTCTCGCTCCGCGCGTACTTGGCGCGAGACACTACCGTGTCTCTTGATAAGGTTATCGTGCCATTGACTTTATACGCATAATCTCAAAAAATTGAAAATTGTATCTAAGGTAGACTTTGTCGCCTTGCATGTCCGCAGCAGCCGTACATCGGCGCCATCCAAAAATACGCGAATTGCAATTTTGCACGCGTTCGATGAAATCATCGCGAGACACATCGCATGTCCTTGAAAAATGATATCGTGCCATTGACTTGTGCGGATTTAATCTATATGATCGCAACAGCCGTACATCGGCGCTTGATCTACAAATTGCAAAATTTGCAAAGGTATGTTTTTTCTTGCGACTATGCATGGAACCATTGCCCATATATGGTAAATATAAAAAATGCTTAAATATCTCTTGCCGCGAGAAGGATGGATCTGTATCTTTAAGCGGAACATTCTTCAGCTACGTATCATACGCGAACGTTCTGTTGAGTTTTTAAAAGAACATTTTGGTGAAGTGTCACTGCCGCAGATTATCATCATTACCATCATCAGCATTATTATCATCTTTACGGATTTTGGCAGAATTCTAGTCGTAGGATCATTATCATCTTGACGGATATTTATAAAATATTTATTAAATTAATTATGACAAGGCAAATGAGAGCCAAAAACGCCGATCTTAAAGCGACTATTATAATATATTCCTCATATACTCCAATATGCGCGAACGTTTCGGTCCTTGGTTTGGACCCTCCTCAGCGCAACAAAAACATAACAATATTAATACATGCGGTACAAAATCTCGGTTACATCCTCGTCAAGAATTAAAATATTTATTGTAAATTAAAAATTAAGAAAATTATTTAAATATTTTAAAATATTAAATACCGGACGAAAGAGAACAAGAATAGATAGGCCAATATTAGACCCGAGAAAGAATGTAAACGGAAGAAAGAGAACGGGAGAAGGCGGGTAAGAGAAATGATGCGAACGGGAGACATAGGTAAGGTGAATTGGAGTGAGAAAAAACGCGAAGGGGAATTCTACAAACTAGGTACTAGTACAATTTGAATTTATAAAAAAGTTAGACCAGTACAATTTGAATTTATAAAAAAGTTAGACGATACAAGCTATTGCAGGGATTGGTTACTTGATAGATATTTGAAAGTGTCTTTCGCGGAGATGCAACGCGGTTAGTATTACATTTGCTTGAGTATCTTTTTCTCGCGAGGATTATTTTCTCATACGACATATGTCAAGAATCTCTTTCGTAAAATAATATGCCACAGATAAGTCACATATTGTATGGACTGCATAGATGTTCAACAGTGGTTTATAGTGTCAGCTCGCAATTGCAAGATGCATCGGTAAGTAGAAGATTATTTTTTCATGACAACGTCTGCTCGTTTTGTTAATATACGATAATATGTCTCAGATAAATCACGTAGATGACTCACTCTATATTTTTTGACTCCTATAAATTGAGCTCTTGCACAGTCCTTTGCACAGTTGGTATAACAAGAACGTCACATTGGTATAACGAGATAGCGTTATATAGTTATGGATAATGAACATATAGAATTCGTTGGTATTATTTTCCCCGCACAAGGAGTATGTATGGTGTTTTTGTGAAATACAAAACTGTAAACCTCTACTAAAAATTAATAAGTGTTTTGCATCCTTATAGAGGAAGCTTTGTTTTCATAAACTTCGTATATCGACCTTTGATCGCATATAAAGCTAGGTCTAATCAACCAAATATTAAAGAAAAATATATGAAATAGGGGTAGAAAAGACCAAAGAAAAAATTGTTTTTTAGTTTTTGACGCCAATGTGTTCAGAATGTTCTAAAACGTCGAAAAATCGCAATTTTAAAAAATGTCCATATGTATGTATGTATGTATGTATGTATGTCTGTGCCAAATTTACTGAAATTTCTATAACTCCAGAACTGATCAACCAAATCTTAACCAATTATATATGAAATAGGGGTAGAAAAGACTGAAGAATATAATAGAATTAGAATAATTGCGAATATTTTAAAATTTTAACCTTTAAGGGCTACATCTCAAGTCTCAATAATTGAGATTTTTCACAAATTGATGTTTTTTGACAATTTAGTATTAATTATTGGCAATTTTTTCTAATTATATTATATTCTTCAGTCTTTTCTACCCCTATTTCATATATAATTCTTTAAGATTTGGTTGATTAGACTTAGCTTCATAAAGCTTCTATGTATGTACAAATTCTCCGAAATTTGAAATGTCAATCAAATTTTAAAGAATTATATATGATATAGGGGTAGAAAAGACTGAAAAAATCTAATAAAATTAGAAATAGCCCGATATCTCAAAATTAATGGAAATTAAAGCAACATTTAAATCTTAACGAATTTTCTATCTTATACATATAAGTACCTGACGTCTGTATGTCTGTATGTCTGTCTGACCGCGAACTACTCATTCAACCAAATTTTAAAGAAGTGTACATGAAATAGGGGTAGAATTTTCCGGGGAGTGCCATAAAGTATATAGTTTTTCGTTACCGATCTTTTTGGAAGGCGATTACGATATTCTTCCAATTTTTCAGGAATTAATTGACCGAATCTCAAAGAATTGTATATGAAACGGGGGTAGAATTTTCCGGGGAGTGCCATAAAATATATAGTTTTTCGTTACCAATTTTTTGGGGGAAGGCGGTTACGATATTTTTCCAATTTTTCCGGAATATAATAATCCTTTAATCTCTGTCTGTCTGTCTGTCCGCAAACTACTCATTCATTAATGGACCGATTTTCTTGAACCAGGTGTCAAAATTTTTCTAATTTCTTGGAGATGATTACCATAGGGTTCAATTTTTTGTTTTACAGATTTTCTTGAAAGCGGTGCCAAAATTTTGCTAATTTTACGGGGATTGCGACTATGGGTTTAATTTCTTTTAAAAGAAAGCTTTCTCTATCTATATAATTACCTAATACCGATTTTCTCGAAACCGGTGCCAAAATTTTTCTAATTTTTCGGGGATTGTGACGATGGATTAAATTTCTTTTAGAAAGTATTTTTTTATAAAAAAATCTAATAAAATTATAAATAGACCGATATCTCAAAATTAATGGAAATTAGAGCAACATTTAAATCTTAACGAATTTTCTATCTATCTATATAAAATAGATTGTCTGTATGTCTGTTCTTTATACACTCTTAAACTATTCGACCGATCTGGACGAACTTTTGCAAAGTTACTCTTTACATACTTGCGCAAAACATAGGCTACTACGGAACCTCGATTATTCACTTACCGATCAGCTACTTTATTCCTTGGTTTTCCCGGGCGTTTTTTCGGGAATTTCGAGATTGCTCGCTTGCGATGTATGCGCAGAACTTCGATATTTCACTTACCGATTACCAATTTTATCCCTTTGTTTTTCCGGGCGTTTTTAAGTCTGTTTGTTCTTTATACACTCCTAAACTATTCGACCGATCTGAACAAACTCTTGCACAGTTACTCTTTACATCCTTGCGCAAAACATAGGTTACTACGGAACCTCGATATTTCACTTACCGATCAGCGTCTTCATCCCTTAGTTTTCCAGGGCGTTTTTTCGGACATTTCGAGATTGCTCGCTCGCTATGTACACAGAACCTCGATATTTTACTTACCGATTACCGATTTTATCCCTTGGTTTTCTCGGATATTTTTTGCAGAGAAATATCGAAGTTCTGTGTACATCGCAAGCGAGTTTTTTAATTTCTTGGAGATGATTACCATGGGGTTCAATTTTTTGTTTTACAGATTTTCTTGAAAGCGGTGCCAAAATTTTGCTAATTTTACGGGGATTGCGACTATGGGTTAAATTTCTTTTAAAAGAAAGCTTTCTCTATCTATATAATTACCTAATACCGATTTTCTCGAAACCGGTGCCAAAATTTTTCTAATTCTTCGGGGATTGTGACGATGGATTTAATTTCTTTTAGAAAGTATTTTTTTTATAAAAAAAATCTAATAAAATTATAAATAGACCGATATCTCAAAATTAATGGAAAGTAGAGCAACATTTAAATCTTAACGAATTTTCTATCTATCTATATAAAATAGAATGTGTATGAAAACTGGTCTGGTTTTTAATTATATTGATGAATATAATTAAAGAATAATAATACCTATAAAACTATTTCTTATACAATTGGGACTTCCGGTTGTGCGCGTGTGGCGGATGGTTGCTCCGATAATGTAAGGTGAAATTTGTAAGGGAATGGAGGAGCAGGAAGCTGAGGAGAGTGATAGAAAGTAGTGATGGATGCAAAGGAGGGTCGAAGGAAGCGGAGCACTTGGAGGAGGAACGGAAGTCGACGGAGGGAGCAGTCACGGAGGGATAAAAAAAAAGGGGGAATGAGAGGTTAAGTAGGAGCAGAGATAGACAGGCGGAGAGAGGGGTGAGGCGATGGAGGAGCGGAGCAAAAGAAATCCGGAGAGAAGGGGGAAGCGAAAAGCGACGCAAGTGTAAGAAGGTGGCGCTGTGATGGAGATAAAAAAGTGGAGCACTCACGCATACGACGAAGAGGACCGAGAGAGGCGAGTGGGACGTCAGAGAAGCGACGGCAGAGATGCGCATCATGAGTAGTGAGAACAGAGAGCCAACCGGAGACCGGCGACGCCGATGGTGGCGCGTTATTCGTGAAAGTGGTTGGAGATAGAGGGCGCGGAAACGCAACGGCGGAGCGTCGCTGCCGAGATGTCCGCCGGGGAAAGGTTGGCAACACGTGGCAGTAGCTTCGATGACGGGGTAGGTTAGGTTGAGCGTGGTACAAGGCACTCGTGGTTGCAGGTGAGGAAGGTTGCGCACTGTGTAAAGAGGAAAGAGCGGAAGGTTAGAGGCAATCGAGAGAGGAGAAAGGACGTGTGCGAGAATTACCGGAAGATGGAAGTGTTTGAGAGAGGGCTGAGAAGATTGGAGAGGGAAATGATGGAAGCGAGACAGGAGATCACGGAGATGAATTCGAGGATTGTAAGGATGGAGGAAAGGAGGAGATATTTAACAAAAGATGGGAGATAAAGAAAAGATGGGACGTGAGGGTGGACGAAGAATTGTCAAAGGAAGAAAGGAGGATGAGGTGGAAACTGGAGGAAAAGACGCGCAGAGAGAGAAAGGAAGGGAACTCGGTAGCTCAAACAAACAGGAGGATATGGGTGAACGGGAGAGAGATAAAGGGGGACGAGCAGGAGAACAGCTGGAGAAGAGTGTAAAGGCAAGAGAATAAATCGGAACAAGCAAAAAGGTAGCAAGAAAACGAAGGGCGCGAGTGAGGAGGTTTTATACTAATGTGAGGAAGAATACTAAGATAATATGAAGAATGTGTATTTTTGTAGAATATAGGTTATACACAGCAGATAGTAGTAATTTAAGCTTTGGAACAGCAGATGATTGAGAATTTGATTTGATTTGGATTTCGGTGATTATGTGCTTTTATTATGATTTTGATTAGATTTTTGATTTGGAGTTGGAGCATAAGTTTAATGCATGAATTATAGCAGCCTGCTGTCATGTTATATGGATAGTATAGTGATGATATTAAGTCGATTGATGGTGCAGACTTGGAGGTGTACAAAATGGCGAGATTTAGAGCGCAAACGGAAAAGGTATCGGTGTCGCGAGCGGAGATTTGGAAGGATCGGACTGATGTTACGGGCGTTGTATTAATGTGAGGAAGAATACTAAGATAATATGAAAAATGTGTATTATGGCAGAATGTAGGTTATATACAGCATATAGTAGTAGTGCATGCATTGGAAGAGCAGATGATTTAGAATTTGATTTGATTTGGATTTCGATGATTATTTGATTTTTGATTTTAGTATGATTTTGATTAGATTTTGATTTAAATTTGGAGCTGAAGCTTAATGCATGGATTATAGCAGCCTGCTGTCAGGTGATATAGATAGTATAGTGATGATATTAAGCCGATTTATGGTGTAGACTTTGAGATGTGCGAGATAGCGAGATTTAGAGCATAAACGGAAAAGGTAGCGGTGTCGCGAGCGGAGATTTGGAAGGATTGAGCTGATGTTAATGTCATAAGTGAAAGTGTATGGTGCTGACTTTGAGGTGTGCAAGATGGCGAGATTTAGAAAGTAAACGGAAGAGATATCGGTGTGGCGAGCGGAGATTTGAAAGGACCGGTCTGATGTTACTGACATTGTATTAATGTGAGGAAGAATACTAAGATAATATAAAAAATGTATATTTATGTAGAATGTAGGTATATACAGCATATAGTAGTAGTTCATGCATTGGAACAGCAGATGATTTAGAATTTGATTTGATTTGGATTTCGATGAGTATTTGATTTTTTATTTTAGTATGATTTTGATTAGATTCTGATTGGAATTTGGAGCTGAAGCTTAATGCATGGATTATAGCAGCCTGCTGTCATGTGATATAGATAGTATAGTGGTGATATTAAGCCGATTTATGGTGTAGACTTTGAGATGTGCGAGATTTAGAGCATAAACGGAAAAGGTATCGGTGTCGCGAGCGGAGATTCGGAAGGGTTGGTCTGATGTTACTGACATAGGTGAAAGTTGTAGCTAGGCGAGAGTTTACGTAGATGGATTTGGAGGTAGGCGTAAAGAAGTGTTAAGGGTGAGAGGGAGGCAAGGCGCCGAAAGAGAGATTGCGGGGGTGTAAGAATGATGATGCGAGAATGCAGCAGGGAAATGGCTTGAGAAACTGATTGCGAATAAAACAAGGAGGAGGCAGTTAGAAGGAAATAGTTCATGGCAATTGGGGGTAGGCAACATAACGAATGTATAGTGAGTTGTTCAAGAATGCGAGATTGAATGCGAGATTGGAGCGTAAACGGAGAAAGGGGGTTGGTGTTCCGAGCAGAGATGCGGAAGGTGCGGTCTCAAGTTACAAAACAAAAATGTAAGGGGTAGCTTGGCGAGAATAAAGTAGATAGATCGAGGTAGGCGCAAGGAAATTTGAATGTGAGATGAATGAGAGGCACCGAAGGAGATTGCGAGCGTGTAAGATCGAGAGTAAGCTTGTAAAGGTTTGGGAACGTTCCTTAAAAACGCCCTTTAAGGCCCCTTTGGGATAAATAAAGTATCGATTGTATTCTATTTCTTATATAATTTAAAAATCTGTAATAGGTACAGTGTTATTTAACAATGACATCAATCAGTTGTCAATTATTTGTCCTAAGTACATTAATTTCTTCTATATGTAAATATAAATATTGTATATAAGTATATGTCACAGCCTTATTGCAAAATCAGTCCTTTTGCAATAAGGCTAGCCTTTTGCTCGTCGTTAATCTCGTGACGCTGAGAAATTTAACGTTTGATTTTGAAATGCCAATGTGTTTTAGAAATGTCCGTGGTTGCTTTAACTTCCGCAAATATTGAGATATCGGGCTGTTTTTTTTTTTAATCGATAGAGTATCATTCAAGGAAGATTGGTATTAAATTTTGCGATGATCGGTAAAGGGGTTCTTTTTTTAAAAAATTTTGAATTTTTTTAGAAATGTCCGTGGTTGCTTTAACTTCCGTAAATATTGAGATATTGGGCTGTTTTTTTTCTAAATCGATAAAGTATCATTTAAGGAAGGTTGGTATTGAATTTGGCGATAATCGGTAAAGGGGTTATTTTTAAAAATAAATTTTTAATTTGTTTAGAAATGTCCGTGGTATTGAGATATTGGGCTGAATTTTTTTTTAATCAATAATGTATCATTCAAGAAAGGTTGGTATTGAATTTGGCGACGATTGGTAAAAGGGTTTTTTTTCATATATAATTCTTTAAGATTCGGTTGATTAGACTCATGTTTATGTATGGACGAATTCCCCGAAATTTTAAATGTCTTTAACTCAAAAACTAATCACCCAAATCTTAAAGAATTATACATGAAATAGGGGTAAAAAAGACTGAAGAATAGAGTAGAATTAAAAAAATTGCCAATGTTTTAAAATTTTAACTTTTAAGGGCTACATCTCAAGTCTCAATAATTGAGACTTTTCATAAATTGATGTTTTTTGACAATTTGGTATTAATTATTGGCAATTTTTTCTAATTCAATTATATTCTTCAGTTTTTTCTATCCTTATTTCATATATGTATAATTCTTTAAGATTTGGTTGATTAGACTCAGCTTTATAAGGCCTTTATGTATGTACGGATTCCCCGAAATTTTAAATGTTTTTAACTAAAAAACTAATTAACCAAATCTTAAAGAATTATATATGAAATAGGGGTAGAAAAGACTGAAAAAATAAATTAAAATTAGAAAAATTGCCAAAAATTATTACTAAATTGTCCAAAAACATCAATTTATGAAAAGTCTCAATTAGAATATAATAAACTAAAGAAAATATAATAGAATTAGAAAATTAGAATATAATAAACTAAAGAATATAATAGAATTAGAAAAAATTAACAATATAATTAAAAAGTGTGCAAATTTTATATTTAAAACTGCACCCCCTGCACGAGAAGTTGAGAATTGAGATCTCTCATGTAGAGAAAATTGGCCTGGTTTTTAATTATATTGATGAATATAATTAAAGAATAATAATACCTATAAAACTATATTTTTTAAATGTATACTTACAAATAAAAGGCTATAACTCAAGAAAAAATTAACAAAATATTAAAGAATTGTATATGAAATAAGCGTAGAAAAGACTGAAAAATATAACAGAATTAGAAAAAAATTGCCAATATAATAAAAAAGTGTACAAATTAGAGCACATTGCTTCTTCATCATTTTATAATTTGATCACTGAATTTGGCAATAATTGGTAACGAGGTTTTTTAAATAAAATTTGGAATTTTTAGTTATATTTTAAGGACATCAACCAAATCTTAAAGAAGTGTATATGAAATAGTGGTAAAAAAGACCTAAAAATATAATAAAATTAAGAAAATTGCGTCAAACCAGTTTTAGTAAAAGTGAATTTTTATATTAATTTAACAGAAGCCATTTATATGTATTTTAGAATACTGTATGTATTTTTTCTATTATCAACTTTAATTTATATAATTTTAATTTTTATATATTTCAAAAATTATTTTAAAGTAGAAATAAAAAATTAATGTGTACCTACAACTAATTTATATTATATTAATATAAAGTAATATAAATAAAAATAATTATTATCTTATATGTTTTCGCTCAAAGCAGGTTGTGCTTTTATGTTTGATTACATGTTACCGTTAATTTCGTTCTAATGTTACAATATATGTTGCTACGTTACGAGCTGTCATAAAGACGAGATAAAAAGTGAACGTGTTTCACAAATCAGTATATGAAATATGTCAAATAAAGAAACGAGAAAATATAGGAAACAGGAAAAAATGGAAGTTGAGAACGAAGTAACGAAAAAAGATAGGGAACAGGAAGAAATAGAAGTTAAGAGAATAAAAGGTGGAAAAAAGAAAGAGGAACCTCTCTTTAAAAAGAATACATCCCGCTATCTTGTTTGTAAAAGAGCAACCAAGGACATTTCTAGCCAAATTCAATACCATGCATTCTTTATTCATACTTTATTTATTAAAATGTATGCACCGGGTTCTAAAGTCTTATAGGATAACACCCAGAAAAAAATAAATAATTATTACGTTATATGACCTATCGTGCGAAACAGGTTGTGTTTTCGTTCAATCGATTTAAACTACGATTTAAAAGTTTTAAGAAATTATAATTTTATTAAGTTTAAAGCAATCAAATTTTCGGAAAAGTACTAGTTTTTTATAAAAACATAATAAAAATTTTCAAAAATTTTACTTTTAAGTATGCAAGTAAAAACTTGCACATTGCTTCCTTATATACTTTTTAAGTGTGCAAGTAAAAACTTGCACATTGCTTCCTTATACCTTTTAAGTGTACAAGTAGAAACTTGCACATTGCTTCCTCATAGTTTTTAAATGTGCAAGTAGAAACTTGCACATTGCTTCCTCATAGTTTTTAAGTGTGCAAGTAGAAACTTGTACATTGCTTCCTTATAGTTTCTAAGTGTGCAAGTAGAAACTTGAACATTGTTTTCTCATAGTTTCTAAGTGGGCAAGTAGAAACTTGAACATTGCTTTATCATAGTTTCTAAGTGTGCAAGTAGAAACTTGCACATTGCTTCCCCATAGTTTTTAAGTGTGCAAGTAGAGACTTGCACATTGCTTCCTCATAGTTTCTAAGTGTGCAAGTAGAAACGTGAACATTGCTTCCTCATAGTTCCTAAGTGTGCAAGTAGAAACTTGAACAATACTTACTCATAGTTTCTAAGTGTGCAAGTATAAACTTGAACATTGCTTTCTCATGGTTTCTAAGTGTGCAAGTAGAAACTTGCACATTGCTTTGTCATAGTTTTTAAGTGAGCAAGTAGAAACTTGCACATTGCTTTCTTACAGTTTTCAAGTGAGCAAGTAGAAATTTGCACCTTGCTTTGTCATAGTTTTTAAGTATGCAAATTATAAATTTGCACATTCCTTAATCAACATTTTATTTCGCTCACAAAGCTTCCTCTATGAGGAAGCCAAATTAATAAATATTTACTAATAATTATATATCAAAGAAAAAATTTGGCTTCTTCATAGAGGAAGCTTTATAAGCGAAATAAAATGTTGATTAAGGAATGTGCAAATTTATAATTTGCATACTTAAAACTATGACAAAGCAAGGTGCAAACTTCTACTTGCTCACTTGAAAACTGTAAGAAAGCAACGTGCAAGTTTCTACTTGCTCACTTAAAAACTATGACAAAGCAATGTGCAAGTTTCTACTTGCACACTTAGAAATTATGAGAAAGCAATGTTCAAGTTTATACTTGCACACTCAGAAACTATAAGAAAGCAATGTTTAAGTTTCTACTAGCACACTTAAAAACTATGAAGAAGCAATGTTCACGTTTCTACTTGCACACTTAGAAACTATGAGGAAGCAATGTGCAAGTTTCTACTTGCACACTTAAAAACTATGAGAAAACAATGTGCAAGTTTTTACTTGCACACTTAGAAACTATGAGAAAGCAATGTTCAAGTTTCTACTTGCACACTTAAAAACTATGAGAAAACAATGTGCAAGTTTTTACTTGCACACTTAGAAACTATGAGAAAGCAATGTTCAAGTTTCTACTTGCACACTTAGAAACTATGAGAAAACAATGTTAAAGTTTCTACTTGCACACTTAGAAACTATGAGGAAGCAATGTACAAGTTTCTACTTGCACACTTAAAAACTATGAGGAAGCAATGTGCAAGTTTCTACTTGCACATTTAAAAACTATGAGGAAGCAATGTGCAAGTTTCTACTTGTACACTTAAAAGGTATAAGGAAGCAATGTGCAAGTTTCTACTTGCATACTTTTTTTATCTTTAGTGGCTGTGGCTTAACCATTTAATGATGGTGGACATACAGGTCGTGGGGAGAATTGTTAGAATCGGGATTTCTCGCACCCGCGTAAGTATAATAATTTACACATTCATATATTAATCCTGATTTTTTCACCAGCCCATTTTTGCGTAAATTAATATATCAACATTTTACATATTATAAGGGATTCTTATGAGAAACTTGGTTCTCCATATCTATTTTCAATAAAAGTGGCAGCACTCCATATTTCCATTGTATAGCGCTACCCTTTCACTGCCCACCTCAACCTTACAGCCTAACAGCCTTAACACAACAATAATATCTAAATGTTTATCTTGTTTGTCAGCCGCGGTGGGACTACTGCATCCGAGGATGCATATTCATTAATGTAGAACAACAACGCTGGATACAGTATCACCGGCGAAGTATTCGCGAGGATAACGACATCTTTTGGCAGCATGATATTTTCGACATTTTCAATCTGAGAAAATTGTTTGAAGAAGATTACGAAGAGGAAGAGGTAGAATGCTGGTAGTGAATGTACATTTAAATTTGAAATATAAAAATAATTTAAAAAATGTAATTTTGCATACTATTAAAATAAATTTTTAACATTTGTATAATAACTTCTTTGTTCTTTTGCTAACCTTCCGTTTACCGCTTCCTCTACTCCAAATTATTCGAATTGTGCTCCAATGCTGTTCTTTTGATATAAAATATTTCAACAAAATAAAAAATTAAACACCGTGCGTTCTTATTTTATTAACAAAAAATTATTAAAAATTATTAAAAATTATTCCAAAGATATCTCAAGAATATTTGCAATGATAGATAACCCGAACTGAAGGGGTAGATAAGAAGGTGTTTTGGAATATAAGAGTACGCGATAAGATATGAGTGGAAGAGAGAGCTGAAATGGGCGAGACAGGGCCGCAATGAGTTAGAGAGAGACCTTATGAAGAGTGAGAGAGAACGCGAATATGACGAGGTAAGAATGCACGTGAGAGAAACCAAGAACGTGAGTGTAAAATAAAGTAATTTTTGAATTTGTGTTAAAATATGAGTTGTCACGTAAATATCTTCGCGAGCGTAACGTAAATATTTCTTTGCTAAATTCAGCACCGACGGAATGTGGTAGTAATCCTGCAATTAATGGAGTAGCAATAACACGCAATAATTATGATGCAAATAATAGCCGTACCGCGCGTAAGAACGCGAGCAAGCGAGAGGACACGAGCGGGAAAAAGAAAAAGAGAGAATGGGGTGACATAGGCGGGGAGGCGAGCAAGGGAGAAGACGCGAACGCGAACGGGAGAAAGAGGGAGAAAACGCGAGCGGGAAGAGAATATGAGGAGATGTGGGTGGGACAATGGGACTGAGAGAGAACGCGAATATGGGATATAAAAGGAAATAAGAACAAGAAAGTGGACATGGGGGAGAGAAAAAGAACGCGAGCAGGAGCAAAAGCGAGAGAGAGGACACGTGGGAGAGTACATATAATGTACGTTTGATATACGTATATACGTATGATGTATGATGTTTGTATGATGTACGTATAATGTACGTTTGATGTACGTTTGATGTACGTTTGTGTACGTTTGATGTACGTTTAATGTACTACGTTTAATGTACGTATGATGTACGTTTGTGTACGTTTGATGTACTACGTTTAATGTACGTATGATGTACGTTTGTGTACGTTTGTGCACGTTTGATGTACGTTTGATGTACGTTTGATGTACGTTTAATGTACGTATGATGTACGTTTGATATACGTTTGTGTACGTTTGTGTACGTTTGATGTACATTTGTGTCCGTTTGATGTACGTTTGATGTACGTTTAATATAGCTTTAATGTACCTTTGATGTACGTATGATGTACACTCACCGGCAGAAATGCCTGGACATTTCGATATCTTGAAATATCGAACATTGTCAGTCAAGCATATCGTGTCTAAATATTCGTGCTCTATGACTGTTGATTATTCAAGAACCAGGCTGAGAACCAGCAACGCAGTTACAGAAATTGAGGTTAAAAGGTAAGAGGTTACAAAACCATATATTTCTTTTTATCACGACTTGATATCCAGTGGTCTACAGTTACTCGAATGTTGCATTGAAATAAATAATATAGAGATATTAATATAGAGATTATTTAAATATATTTGAAATATATTTCAAAACATTCCAGAAACTGTAGACGATTGGATATTAAGTTAATAATTAATTATTCAATATAAGAAACTTGTAATGTTACATCAGCTCATTTATGTGACGAACATTAGCTATGCAGTCTCTACATTGGCTTCGAAGTTGGCTTTCATGTGCAGCCCAGGAATTTGCGACTTGTCTTTTTATTGATTAATTAAATAATTGTAAGAATTTAATTAACTGCTAAAAAAGCTATTAAATGTATAATAAGTTATATATTTCAATTATATATTTACTAAATAAAATGTATTTATTTAATATAATGTATTTATTCATAACAGTGAAACAACAATTAAAGAATTAAGTCTTATATTTATTAACACAATTAATTTACATAAACATTATAATTGGGTTTATTAATTAATATAATTATTATCAAAATAAAAGTCGTTCTTAGTCGACCTGACTGGCCAAAAATCCAATATATTTAATTCACGACGTTTTGACCGCAATTCGGTCCTTTTCTAGTGAGAATTACATTATTAACGCATCCGCAAACAATCCAAAACGTCGCTGACATTGTGCCCTAACTACGTCATACGAACATAAGGCTAAAAATTAAAAGTCGACATATCGACAGTGAGAACAAGAGTCAAAAAGATAAGTCATAAAAAAGTTAATCATAAGTCAAAGTTAAAAATACAAATAAAATAAATACAATTAAAAAGGCTTACAAATCAAGAGCGTCAAGAAAAAATATAAACGAGGTGTAACTTGAAAAGAAAAACGTCGCAAGCCATATCCGAGAACACATCCCAACAGTATAACAGTCAAAGTCACACTGAGAATAAAAGCCCAAAGACAATAAGTGTTTCCAAATAAAAACAAACAGAACGAAAAGCAAAAAGTGCAAACCTAAGTGGCGCTAATAACACGTTCATAAGTCCCAGGTAGATTTTCAGTGTCTTTTTGAAGATTGATTGTGCAATCATTTTTTTTGATAAAAAACATTTCGGAGATTTCTTTTTTCTGTAAGTGAGACGGTGCTTACTGACAACGGAATGATTGTCAACATTCTAATTAATATCACGAGAATGTTCCTTAATGCGTGTCTCTAAGTGCCTCTTAGTTTGTCCAATATATGTGGCATTACAATTTTCACAATCAATCTTATATACCAACTCAGTCTGTTTAAGATCTTGAAGCTTATCTTTTCCTTTTTTAATAACACAATCTAATTTCTTCGGAATAGTGAGAACACATCCCAACAGTATAACAGTCAAAGTCACACTGAGAATAAAAGCCCAAAGACAATAAGTGTTCCCAAATAAAAACAAACAGAACGAAAAGCAACAACGGAAGTTCATACAACGGAAGTTTCTCAATTTTGAAATTAATGATTCCAATTGTAATCTTTGTTTTTTACGTTCTAAAATTACTGAAATTGAGAACACTCTCTTTGAGATCTTACCGGATTTTTTGGTTAATAACTTTTTTAGTTTTAATACTAACTACTTTCGTACTTATGACCACACAACAAAGTTTAAATTAATTAATAAGTTCAATTCTGTGATGGCTGCACAGAATCCTTTCTATAATTCTGTGCTCACTTTTGACTATAAAAAAGTGTGCAAGTAGAAACTTGCACATTGCTTCCTCATAGTTTTTAAGTGAGCAAGTAGAAACTTGCACATTGCTTTCTCATGATTTTTAAGTGAGCAAGTAGAAACTTGCACATTGCTTTCTCATAATTTTTAAGTGAGCAAGTAGAGACTTGCACATTACTTAATCAACATTTTATTTCGCTTATAAAGCTTCCTCTATGAGGAAGCTTGTTTTTTCTTTGATGTATAATTATTAGTGAATATTCTTTAATTTGGCTTCCTCATAGAGGAAGCTTTATAAGCAAAATAAAATGTTGATTAAGTAATGTGCAAGTTTCTACTTGCTCACTTAAAAATTATGAGAAAGCAATGTGCAAGTTTCCACTTGCTCACTTAAAAATCATGAGAAAGCAATGTGCAAGTTTCTACTTGCTCACTTAAAAACTATGAGGAAGCAATGTGCAAGTTTCTACTTGCACACTTAAAAACTATAAAAAAGCAATGTGCAAGTTTCTACTTGCTCACTTAAAAACTATGAGGAAGCAATGTGCAAGTTTCTACTTGCACACTTAAAAGCTATGAGGAAGCAATGTGCAAGTTTCTACTTGCACACTTAAAAGCTATGAGAAAGCAATGTGCAAGTTTCTACTTGCACACTTTAAAGCTATGAGAAAGCAATGTGCAAGTTTCTACTTGCACACTTTAAAGCTATAAGAAAGCTATAAGAAACTTGCACATTGTTTTCTCATAATTTTTAAGTGAGCAAGTAAAAACTTGCACATTGCTTTCTCATAGCTTTAAAGTGTGCAAGTAGAAACTTGCACATTGCTTTCTCATAGCTTTTAAGTGTGCAAGTAGAAACTTGCACATTGCTTCCTCATAGCTTTTAAGTGTGCAAGTAGAAACTTGCACATTGCTTCCTCATAGTTTTTAAGTGAGCAAGTAGAAACTTGCACATTGCTTTTTTATAGTTTTTAAGTGTGCAAGTAGAAACTTGCACATTGCTTCCTCATAGTTTTTAAGTGAGCAAGTAGAAACTTGCACATTGCTTTCTCATGATTTTTAAGTGAGCAAGTGGAAACTTGCACATTGCTTTCTCATAATTTTTAAGTGAGCAAGTAGAAACTTGCACATTACTTAATCAACATTTTATTTTGCTTATAAAGCTTCCTCTATGAGGAAGCCAAATTAAAGAATATTCACTAATAATTATACATCAAAGAAAAAACAAGCTTCCTCATAGAGGAAGCTTTATAAGCGAAATAAAATGTTGATTAAGTAATGTGCAAGTCTCTACTTGCTCACTTAAAAATTATGAGAAAGCAATGTGCAAGTTTCTACTTGCTCACTTAAAAATCATGAGAAAGCAATGTGCAAGTTTCTACTTGCTCACTTAAAAACTATGAGGAAGCAATGTGCAAGTTTCTACTTGCACACTTTTTTATAGTCAAAAGTGAGCACAGAATTATAGAAAGGATTCTGTGCAGCCATCACAGAATTGAACTTATTAATTAATTTAAACTTTGTTGTGTGGTCATAAGTACGAAAGTAGTTAGTATTAAAACTAAAAAAGTTATTAACCAAAAAATCCGGTAAGATCTCAAAGAGAGTGTTCTCAATTTCAGTAATTTTAGAACGTAAAAAACAAAGATTACAATTGGAATCATTAATTTCAAAATTGAGAAACTTCCGTTGTATGAACTTCCGTTGTTGCTTTTCGTTCTGTTTGTTTTTATTTGGGAACACTTATTGTCTTTGGGCTTTTATTCTCAGTGTGACTTTGACTGTTATACTGTTGGGATGTGTTCTCACTATTCCGAAGAAATTAGATTGTGTTATTAAAAAAGGAAAAGATAAGCTTCAAGATCTTAAACAGACTGAGTTGGTATATAAGATTGATTGTGAAAATTGTAATGCCACATATATTGGACAAACTAAGAGGCACTTAGAGACACGCATTAAGGAACATTCTCGTGATATTAATTAGAATGTTGACAATCATTCCGTTGTCAGTAAGCACCGTCTCACTTACAGAAAAAAGAAATCTCCGAAATGTTTTTTATCAAAAAAAATGATTGCACAATCAATCTTCAAAAAGACACTGAAAATCTACCTGGGACTTATGAACGTGTTATTAGCGCCACTTAGGTTTGCACTTTTTGCTTTTCGTTCTGTTTGTTTTTATTTGGAAACACTTATTGTCTTTGGGCTTTTATTCTCAGTGTGACTTTGACTGTTATACTGTTGGGATGTGTTCTCGGATATGGCTTGCGACGTTTTTCTTTTCAAGTTACACCTCGTTTATATTTTTTCTTGACGCTCTTGATTTGTAAGCCTTTTTAATTGTATTTATTTTATTTGTATTTTTAACTTTGACTTATGATTAACTTTTTTATGACTTATCTTTTTGACTCTTGTTCTCACTGTCGATATGTCGACTTTTAATTTTTAGCTTTACGTTCGTATGACGTAGTTAGGGCACAATGTCAGCGACGTTTTGGATTGTTTGCGGATGCGTTAATGTTGTAATTCTCACTGGAAAAGGACCGAATTGCGGTCGAAACGTCGTCTATTAAATATATTGGATTTTTGGCCAGTCAAGTCGACTAAGAACGACTTTTATTTTGAATTTATTTACTGGCGGAGGAAGACTTTGTTTTTGTTTATAATTATTATCTATTATTTAGAAGTCCAATATTTATCTACAGAATTAGTAAACAAACCTTATGCGCAAGTAAATTAAAATACAATCAATCATTAACAAATATACATTATAAACATTTAAACATAATTGTATTATATTATTTATTATATGTTATATATTGTAATATATATTTATTTACTGCATTTCTGAAACAAAGAGAAAATCAAAATTAAAAAATATTATCTATTTGCACTTTTTTTATATAAATTTTTGTTGATATTCTACATACTAATAAGGTATCCAAAATCCATTACTTTCTAGCATCAATTGCAGCCGCCTTTGCATAGAATTAACTAAATTCCGTGTGATAGCTCATTCCAGACATTATAGACATGAATCCTTAATGCTACCTTTGTTCGTAGTTGACCAGCTATCCACGAGGTCTTCATCTTGGCCTAAACGTTTTCAATACCATTTAAATCTGGCGATTATGCTGGCCATGGAATTCTTTCGAAATCTGGATTTGCATCAAACCAAGCCTGAACAAGTCTTGATGAGTGGACACCACTATTATCTTGCACAATTTTCATGGTCAGAAACTCTTCTTCCGGAAATATTTGTCTCGCGCTAGGCTTTAAAACTTCTTCTAAAATCTCAACGTATTCTTCAGCATCCATTCTTAGAGAAATTTCTTGAAGACGCAATAATCCCCTGGAAGACATACATCCCCAGAATCCTATTATAATTCTTCCACTTTGTGCTAAGGGAAGGACGTAATTAGGATTTAAACGTTGACCGTCAGGTCTCCAGACTCGATATCTTCCGTCTTCTGCGGATGAGAAAGTTTTCTCATACATCCAAATTACTGCATCCCATACTTTCTGCGGCGTATTTAAATATTGTCTTGTAAATTCCATTCTTCTATTTCTATGTACCAGTTTTAATTAAATTTTTCTTGCGGCTGGTCGTGACCTAATACTTGCCGCATTTAATCGGCGTCACATAGATCTTTCGGAAATATCAAAATTTCCATTATTTGGCATTGCCTCAACGGAATCAAAAGGATTTGCGATTACTCTCATAATAATATCTTCTTGTTCGGGCGTACTTTTTCTTGGACGTGTATTATACTTTCTGTGATCTTCGAGAGCAGCTAAACCTCCTTCATTAAATTTATTAATCCATAACGTTACAGTTTTTGGGTTGCAGCCGACAATTCGAGAGATATCTTGCTTGCTAAGTCCTGCTTGATACAGTGCAATTATTCGTCCTCTATCTGCTTGGCTTAAGTTCGCGTAAATACTTATTCTCTCCATTATAAAAATGTTTTTCTTTCTAAGGTTAGTTACTTATGACTACCTAGTTTTCTTGTTATGATTTTACTTTGACTTAAAATAAGTTACCATATATATAATATATATGATACTAATTATATTAATTAATAAACCCAATTATAATGTTTATGTGAATTGATTGTAAGTTAATAAATATAAGACTTAATTCTTTAATTGTTGCTTAACTGTTATAAATAAATATATTATATTAAATAAATACATTTTATTTAGTAAATATATAATTTAAATGTATAACTTATTATACATTTAATTGCTTTTTTAGTAATTAATTAAATTCTTACAATTAGTTAATTAATCATTAAAAAGACAAGCCGCAAATTCCTGGGTTGCACATGAAAGTCAACTTCGAAGCCAATGTAGAGACTGCATAGCTAGTGTTCGTCACATAAATGAGCTGATGTAACATTACAACAAGTTTCTTATATTGAATAATTAATTATTAACTTAATATCCAATCGTCTACAGTTTCTGGAATGTTTTGAAATATATTTCAAATATATTTAAATAATCTCTATATTATAATAATATCTCTATATTATTTATTTCAATGCAACATTCGAGTAACTGTATATCAAGTCGTGATAAAAAGAAATATATGGTTTTGTAACCTCTTACCTTTTAACCTCAATTTCTGTAACTGCGTTGCTGGTTCTCAGCCTGGTTCTTGAATAATCAATAGTCATAGAGAACGAATATTTAGACACGATATGCCTGACTGACAATGTTCGATATTTCAAGATATCGAAATGTCCAGGCATTTCTGCCGGTGAGTGTACGTATGATGTACGTATGATGTACGTTTGATGTACGTTTGATGTACGTTTGATGTACGTTGATGTACGTTTGTGTACGTTGGTGTACGTTTGTGTACGTTTGTGCACGTTTGATGTACGTTTGTGTACGTTGATGTACGTATGTGTACGTTTGTGCACGTTTGTGTACGTTTGATGTACGTTTGATGTACTACGTTTAATGTACGTATGATGTACGTTTGATTATACCTGCATATGTGTTCAATTTAAGAAAATATTTTCAGCTAGAAAAAAGAGAAAGCAAAAGATTTCTGCTTTTTGCATTTTTTTAAGTTTCAAGAATGTCTTATTGTTAGAAACGTGTTTCCAGAAGTATTACTTTGCTATAAGATAAAATAACAAAAAAGCTACGGAAATCTAAAGTAAATACGAATGCCTGCACGTTGAGCATGTTCATATGTTTTATTTTGTACTTTCTATTGTCTGTTCTATCGAACAAGAGAATAATGTGTCGGTCACGAAAAGCATTATACTAGAAATAATTAAGCCTATTACGCAATATAATAAGTACAAATAATAGGAATTGAATTTTCCGACACTGAGAGAAAAATATTTGGTATTTGCGACTATAATTGTATAGTAAAATTATTATGGTTGAGATTCTTATTTTTATGGTTACCTTCGCAATCACCTGAATCACCTCCTCCGCGGTATAAGGAAACACCACGTTCTCAAACGCCCTCGCCCCCGTATGAGGAGATCGTCACCCCGTGATGCCACTGCGGGTGACGGTGGACCTTGCCACTGGGCTGCGGGTCGTGGAGGTAGTCCCTCATAAGACATCCTAATTTGGTGAGTATTTTATTTTATAGTTTTAAAGTTATTTACATTTCAAAGTTCAAATTTGAAGATCCGTTTTTGCGCAATTTTGAGTTTTTAGATTTAATTATTTACTCTTCTACAGCTCAGCGACGAGTCCTCTTGGAGGTGGTAAAGAACGCCGTACCGAATAAACCAGTTCGCGAAGATATTGCCCAACGCTGGTTCATAACTAGAAGCTCTGGTTTTCACGAATTATCTTTTTACGAAGAATATTTTACTAATTAAACGCTAAGAATTTATAACAAAAATCCATAAGACAATAAAAATATAATAATAAATATAAAGAGAAATAGGAGGTGGTAGAGAATGTACGCGATACCGAGGATTCACAAGATCCATCAGAACACGCCCAGGTTAACACATTATGTAAGAGATGTTAAAGTTGATAAATTAGTTATCAAGAAATAAATATTAAAACCAAATTAATTACACACTTTTTATAATTACTTATTATTTAATTTATAATATAATAAAAAACTGAATAAATGTATAATATAATTTAAAAAAGTTTAAATTTATTATCCTTCCACCTCGCCCTATTCCAATTCTTTCAAATTAAGTCGTCTTTTTAGATTATAATTCCATTGTTAAAAATCAAATAACTATTAAATTATTATTATCTAAAGTATTAAATTAATAAAATACTTAAAATTTAAATACCGGACGGGAGAACGCCAATAGATATACGAATAAGAAAGAACATCTGAGAGCAGGAGAGAAGACGCAAACGGGAGCGGGGGGAGAATGCGAGGAGGTATAGGTAAAAAGGTGAGTATGAGAGAGAACGTGAAGGGGTAAGTGGGGAGAGAGAGAACGTGATATGCAAGCGCGGTGATGTCACGCTGATCCGCGGTCGACGCGTTATTAAGAAATAAATATTAAAACCAAATTAATTACACACTTTTTATACTCACTTATTATTATTTAATTTATGATATAATAAAAAACTGAATAAATGTATAATATGATTTAAAAAAGTTTAAATTTATTATCCATCCACCTCTCCCTATTCCAATTCCTTAAAATTAAGTCGTGTCTTTTTAGATTATAATTCCATTGTTAAAAATCAAATCAATATTAAATTATTAAAATATTAAATAATTATTAAAAATATTAAATTATTATTATCTAAAGTATTTTACGCGGACCCTCCTCACCGCCCTCGCCCTACATGAGCCGTAAAGTGAATTCCCCTAACCGCGGACCTACCTGCAGACCGCCGCGACATCCGTTCTCATTCTCGCGGACCATAGCGCTGTTCCCTTCTCCCCGCGGACCCCTCGCCCATTGTTCCCCCTCCCTTGCCCCGCGGACCCCTCGCCCACCGGGCATGGAGTACCCCGCGCCGCGGAACCCCCCTGCCCCTCTACCTCCCTCGCCCACATTTGGCCTAGAATCCCCCCTATACACCTACGATAAAAACGTGCATTATGTGGCACATAGCAACATACAGCTTTGTCCGAAAATTACTTTATCGATACATATTGTAAAATTACTTCATCACAACTTTTCGTGATGAACGAGAAAGGTACACTTATGAATGTTTTATCTTTGCAGCGGGCACGAGCAAAAAATCATGGTCATGCAATGCCTTGTTTAAAATTGATCAGTTTCTAATTTATCGTTATGAACAATTACCTGACCTTATTGTGGACAAACATAAGGAGTGTGTCGGGTGGTTGATTTAAAGGCGGTAGTTTAACTTTTTCGCTTGAACAACACATTCCAGATGCTTAAGCTTTAAACTTATTTGCTTGACAATGATCACATATTGCATCCATTTTCCCAATTATTACTCTCGGATGAAATTGATATTCGTAATTTGAATCATAACTAAATGCCTCTAATTTCAAATCGGACCGCATAAATGTTTTCCTTGATTGAACATGTCGTAACCGGTCATTTTCTACTCGAGTTTCACACTATTGAGTCATTTCCGTTTTTCCGATATTTCACTTACCGATCAGCGACTTCATCCCTTGGTTTTCCCGGTCGTTTTTTCGGGAATTTCGAGATTGCTCGCTCGCGATGTACACAGAACCTGAAAAGTGAAATATCGAGGTTCTGTGTACAATTAATAGTTCTGTGTACAATTAATAGTTATAAATCAGTATGCACGTAAGTAGTAATATGTATGTATGAGTAGTAATATCACGTAAGTAATAATGTATAACCGGTACATTTTTGAAAGGATGAATGAATGAATGATAAGAAAGAAATAATGAAATAAATGTTTCGATATAATTTAAGACTAAAGAGAATGAAGGAATAGATGTATAAAATTAAAAAAATCAGAATTATTGTAAGGAAATACTGAATCGTATGTATGCCACTTGATTGCAATTATTTAACTCTTATTCATATTTCTTATTGATATTGTGATACACAAATTAGTAGCGATATAATTCTGATGAATTATAAATTTATCTTATTCATTACGTAATGAATAAGATAAATTTATGCTTATACACACGTTGTTTATTAATAACAGCATCATCTAATTCGCAACAAATATTACACGCAACATCACGCGGTATTATACGGACGTCACGCAAACAATCTTTTGTCTAATGCCTATGAGAGCGTGAAGTTCGCGATCACTAACACCATTGACGCGCGACTCACGGACAGGCTTCCGTTTAATCGTAATCTGTAATTGGCCACGTTTAAACCTTTTTATCTCAGAAACTACTGCTCGGAACAGAAAGTGGCAAATACGTTTTAAATTTATTTTTTCGAGAACTTTATTGCTATGATATTTTGATTCGCGAATTTCGGGACACCCTGTAGTTACAACTTTTATACATCTCAGAGATAATACACTATTTTCCACACGGCACACCACCTCGGAGGTATAGTGTTAGGCGCGTGTTTTTTAACGTGGTGTCCCTAGTAGGCCTAATCCACTGTTTTTCTATATAACGTTTTTTGGAGAGAATTTTTTAAGTTCCATTTTTTGTAATGCGAGCCGTTTTCCCGGAGGCTCGCCACTCGCGGGGGCGTTCCCGCAAATTATCTCAATCTACTGGTCGAGTCGCGAAAGGCAACACGCGAAAAACTGGGCGCCAGGTGCGATTACGCGCACCACGTTTTGATTTACTCACACGTCCTTGCACCACCAGAATCGTCGCGATATCGTCGAAACTCAGGGCGGAATTCGAGATGGTAGTTCAGGGAATGAGGGGAGGGAGCGTAGCGCATAGACACAAAGAAATAAAGCCAAGCAGAAGCGGTTTTAATATAATAATGATAGAGTATATTTCGATCAAGTTCGCGGAGAACGATTCGTCGGAAAGAACAGACAAGATACCGGCGAAGATACGGATGCGTGTGTGACCCGACGGTATGCGATCTCGGTACGGAATTCCAACGGCACGCGGGACACGGTAACGGAATCAAATCTTACACGCGGAGACCAGCCCGCGGTCATCCATCCGACGCTCACGCAAATACGCACTCATCCATCCATTCCAATATTACACGCGACTATACACTCACACGCACAACGCGGGACACGCCACGTACTCTCACGGAACACGGAACGTCACACGCGCATACACGAAATACTATACGGAAAAACGCCAAAGACGCGGCCCGCTACGCCGCCTCGCACCCCCGATGCACACCGCGCGACACGCGATGCACTCGCCTGTGCAATCGCCCCGCGCGGGCACGTGGGCCAACAGCTGACGCGGCGCCCGGCACACGCAACACACACCACCGGCACGACGCGCCCGGCGCGTGATCGTCCCAAGTCGCCCCCCCGGCGCAATCACCGGCTCATTACGCGCCCCTAATTACTCGCGGTACGCGGCACAATAGGCGGGCGCGAGGTCACACACACGCGCGGGCGGGACTCGCCCCGCAATCACACAGAACCACGCACACAATGACTGCCGGTCGCGACGAAGTCCCCGAGGAGGGCGAGAACACGCGCTAACTCAAACTCGATCCGCTCTCGGCCGGCCCACACAACGCTCCTACGACGTTTCGGTACACGCGGGACTCTACTGCACTCTCTCAAAACGCACTTTTTCACCCGGCGCGATTGGCTGACGCGAAGGCACCGGCCGCGAGCGGAATCACTGTTTTACTTTTCCTACCGGAGCGGCGATCTCACAAAAGTCCTGCTGATCCGATGTCGGTGGTCGGGAGCGGCGCCTTGCTTCGTGGCTCACACGGCAGTGACGATCCTGCGGCCCGGCGGAATCACCTCGGGCCCCCGCGCGTGCGCACCGAATCCGCTTCCTGTCCCAGCCATCCGCCCCATATCCTCCTGCCGGATTCCTCCTTCCCGGATCCGCTCCACCGGCCCGCGGTATTCGAAACGGGCGTTATAGGGTGAGTACGGCTGGCCTTGCCGTGATCTCTGGCCGACGTCCGGCGGGCCCGGCTGGCCAGGCCGTGGCCGCGCCGACGGGCACGTTCTTGCGTCCGGCGGGGACGGCGGGACCGTCCGCCCGCTCCTGGGGGTGGCGGCTCAGCGTCCGACGCGGGCCTCTGCGGGGCGTCCCCCTCGAGTGCCCTCGTGCTCCTTCGGCGGCGGTATGACTCGGGACGTGTGCGGCGGCGCAGCGGCGGACCCATGGGTGACCCACCCGTCGGCCTCCCCGTCTCCTTCGTCGCTCCTCGACTGCTCTCTTGAGTCCCACGGTGCGGCTTTTAAGCCGTTATAATAATCTGGTTGACCCGCTCCGGCTGCAAAGCGCTAAACATATCCATTAATCTCATTCGCCCCCGCTCGGGTTACCCCGCCCCCGACTTTACCCTCGGCCGAGCTCCGTCCGGGAGGAGGGCGCGACTTTTGTCACGTCACAGTAATAACTATTTTTAATGACTCACTGATTGTAATGCAGATAGGTGAACTAAACATGTATTTCATTTGTATATTATAAACTGCACTCTAACAGAAATCACATTTCAATGTTACTTTAATGCTTGTTTTCCATTATCTATATCTTTCTATATATATTTGTTTATCTGTCTTTTATAATGACGTTGATTCTACGTGTTTATTAGTTGATCATTGGATTTGTTTTTTTAATCGTTAAAAACCTCTGTAAAAATAACATTGCGAGTTTCATTGCTCTCATCAGGAATGAGTGTCGTTTGGTCCTTTGCCGAACCAATCCGTGAGAGTCCCACATATAATTGACCGTGTGAAAAGACTTCGTTTCTGAGGTCTACGCCAACCACTTTGAAGGTTTGCCCTTGGGACTTATTAATCGTCATGGCGAAACACATTTTAACAGGAAACTGCAGCCTTTTAAACGAAAATGGCAAATCCGTAGGGACCATAGGTATTCTTGGAATTAATGCTATTTCACCGGCTGCAGGTCTTGTCAGAATAGTTGCCTCTATGATGTAACGCATAAAACGCTTAACTTGCAATCTCGTGCCGTAGCAAAGCTGTCGTGGTTTAAGATTCCGAAGCAGCATTATCGAGGTACCAACTTTTAATCTCAGTTCATGTGGAGGCAATCCTGCAGGGTTAAGAGAGTTGAGAAACTCGATAGGGTAGTGGATGACCACCTCCATTTACCATTGTGTCTATTGACTTGTATGTTTCACATTCGGTGGTGACTTTTCGTAAAACTGTTTTATTAATCTCCTCTGCGGCTTTATTTTTTGCAGTTACGATGACACGTTCGCAAAGTCAATTTGTTTCCTTTTGTGGTAAATTCTGAATATTTGGATAAACATTGTCAATAATCTGATCAATAGTTCAGACGCAAGTTCCTACAATATCAGAAATGTTCATGTAGCCATTCTGAGTTATAGAGATAGAGCCGTCACCAATTTTAAGCAAATACTGTGCAAATTGTTCTAAATTCTTGTCTCCTCGCAAATGAACTCGCATATTAATAGTCAGTCGAAGTTTTTTTACGTGCTGCCAAATCTCAGATTTTTTCATGCATACTTTCATAATATCCGCACGTGTTCCTTTAGGCACCACTGGCAGAGTTTGCCTGAAATCACCAGTAAAAACAAATGTTACCCCACCTATTACCTTTTCTGATGTTCTCAAGTCTTTAAGGGTTCGATTGACGGCATCTATATGGGACTTATGCGACATTGTACATTCGTCCCATACTATCAAGGATGCCTGTTGGAGAAGTTTACCAGTAACACCATTTTTTCTCACAGAGCATACCAAACTTTGGTCCAAGGACACTTTCAGTGGCAACTTAAAAGTAGAGTGGGCAGTTCTTCCGCCACTTAGAAGAGTCTCAGCTATGCCTGATGAGGCAACCGCGATAGCAATCTTCTTTTGACTTCTTACTTTCGCTAAAATCAACAAAATGACAAACGTTTTGCCAGTACCTCCTGGCGCATCTATAAAGTAAATGTTACCCTTATTATCTTCGATACTATTTATTATCTCGTCGTATACCATTTTTTGTTCTGTGTTCAGTTTTACTTCGTTTTCTTGCAGATATACTTGTAAGTCGTCGATATTGTGTGCTGTTTCTTGTAAGTAAAGTAGATTATCTATGTTTGAATCATTGCGCTGAGGTTCTGGCAAACCAAACTCTTTCAAGCACTTTTCGCCATAAGTGAACACTATGTCTTCAAGAAGAATCAACCCCTCATTGAAAATCTCCTCTGTGAACTGAACTTCACTATTGTTACTTTGCTGTCGAACCCGATGTAAAATATCGTCGCATAGGTGTGTCCTGAATGCATTCCATAATTCCAAAGGATTAGACATTTCACAAAACATTAGCATAATGCTAAATAACTCCCTCATTTTGTGTGCACTTTCCGAAATAACTGCATCTGATAGTGTATCTCGCCAGTGCGTGTCACTCTCAAGCAAATTCCGGGCTTGGCGCGCCGCGCGATAAGTGGGCATTATTTCACCATTCACCGTCTTTAAGTCCTTAGAAGACGTCGGTCCTCTGACGTGATGTAGGAGTAGTCTGAGGTAAAAGCATTCTGAATAATTAGGGTGTATAGTATACACTCGCCCTAATACTGTGTCCCGCTTTATACCTGGGCAACCATCTACATCTTGGCCCCGTTTTCTCCGTTGCCATTTTTTGTTAGACCATTTATAATAATTAAACAAATTCAGAATCTTTAATCGACTAAACTGGCAATATTCAATCATCTTATCGAAATGAACTTTATTGAAAGACTGCGAGCCAACCAGATTTGTCAGATTCACACAGCACGTTTCGATAAAGTTCATTTCGATAAGATGATTGAATATTGCCAGTTTAGTCGATTAAAGATTCTGAATTTGTTTAATTGTTTAATTATCACTGGCGAATTAAGTAATGTATTATTATCATTTATAATAAGCCGGTACTTCGTGATAAAGCAAAGTCTGTGCAAATTTATCAACCACACACAGAGCAAAGAAAGCTGTCAGAGTGGTCTGAGGTGGATTTTTTATAACTTGCTGTAAATTTCTTTCAGTAAAATACACTCTTTGCCCATTTTTTAAATGGACGGATAAATGGACAACTGTAGGACAATGCTCGTGAATAGAAAATCCTAGTATTCTTCAGATACTTTCAGAAGTACTCAAATATCTGCCATTCAAATAGTTCTGAACCTCATTTCTTTTATTTTCAACGGCAAACGTAGCCGCATCGTTAAATTTATTAATATACATACACATATATTTTATTGCTTGCACAGATTGGCAATATTCAACGTTGACGTGTGCAACGAAGCATCTGGAGAGAATCGGACAATATGGGACTACCCATTACATACATATATATTTTATTGCTTGCACAGATTGGCAATATTCAACGTTGACGTGTGCAACGAAGCATCTGGAGAGAATCGGACAATATGGGACTACCCATTTATTATCAACTATAAATTTACAATGCGATATAGTATAAATGTAGTGTATATAGTATATAGTATAAATCAGATCCCAGATGAGGTTCAATGTCTACTACAGTTAGATGAGAATTTCGCTCTACCTTTTAATAACAAGAGCAAAACCATCATTAAATTTCTAAAATGCATTGAAGGCCACACGAGGAAACTAGACATTGACACTATATTAAACATTAGAAACCGCTCCATACCCACCATTAATAACCTTCTCTCTTCCTCTCCTAATAAACTCACACACCATAACAATTTATCTCAACTTATAAAATCCACCAAACAATTCATTAACAATAACCCTAATATTATTTATACCAGAGCAGATAAAGGCAACAGTACAGTAGCCTTAGATAACGATACCTATAGACAAAAAATCACAGAAAGGTTACAAGACACTAACACATATACTATAGTTACTAAAGATCCAACACAATCACTCACTACAAAAGTTAGGGACACACTTGTGAAATGGAAAAATCGTAAATACATATCCAAATGGAAATACAAACAATTATATTGTAGTGATGGGTTACTTCCGAGAGCCTATGGGGTACCAAAAATCCATAAAACAGGATGCCCGTTTAGAATAATAGTTTCCTCAATTGACAGTCCAACGTATGCATTAGCTTCTTTTCTCCATAAAATTATCTCTGAAAGCATACCCAAACCTACCGGTTACGTGGAGAATAGCTTTGAATTAGTCAAACAATTAAATGAAACACGTATCAACAGTGAATTTGCTCTCATTTCATTAGATGTAATATCTTTATTCACCAACATTCCTACTGACTTGGTGATGCAGGGTGTCTCGGAGAGATGGTCACAGATATCCACTAATTGTAACATCCCAAATGAGGAATTTTTACAAGCGTTAGAATTAATTTTATACTCAACCTATTTTACCTTTGACAACATTATATACAAACAAAAATTTGGAACCCCCATGGGCTCACCGTTGTCCCCCACTGCCGCTGACATTGTAATGCAGGATTTAGAGAACAAGGCGTTGCGAATGCTTACGTTTAATTTACCTTTTTACCGGAGATATGTCGACAACATAGCGATGGCCGTACCTCCCGAAGAAATTGACACAGTACTTAACCTATTTAATTCTATTCATCCAAGGTTACAATTCACTATAGAAATAGGAGGCGACCGATTGAATTTTTTAGACGTAACCATCATGAAAAACAATAACCATTTGGAATTTGACTGGTTTCACAAACCTACGTTTTCAGGCCGCTATCTTAATTTTATGTCACAACACCCTTGCTCCCAAAAAAGAGGCACAATAATGGGCATGGTAGATAGAGCATTCCTATTATCACACCCTAAATTCCACTCCAAAAATATTAACCTTTGTTGTGCATTTGGGGTAGGATATACCCCAGCGTACTTTCAAACGCGTTTTTCTAATACGTACAATGCGAATCGGGACCTGTGCTGCTATCTACCTGTAGTCAAGGAATGATACTTCAAGATCCTATACATAGTTTTGCCTGCCCGGCTTTAGTCTGCTCTTGGCAGTGGTTGAAAGTTGACGTTCCGAAATTTTGGGGTGTGAAATACCCCATGTGCACAGTACGTATAATTTCATGAATAATTTAAACTTTTATTTTTTCGTCTTTTTTGGCTTATTAGTGCGTAAATAGTGTTAATAATAGTGGGAGAGAGCTTGTTTTTAAAATTAATTAATTAATTATTTAATTAAATAATGTTGTTTAAAATAAAAGTTGAAATTATTCATGAAATTATACGTACTGTGCACATGGGGTATTTCACACCCCAGAATTTCGGAACGTCAATTTCTCACCACTGCCAAGAGCAGACTAAAGCAGGGCGGGCAAAACTATGTATAGGATCTTAATTAATTAATTAATTGGTAAATATGCATATTAGGTCAAACCTCACCGATGGCCTTGACCTTGACATATGTTGTCAAGGTCACCTTCCTGAGTGACCTTCAGAAGGTTTTAGCTGGCGGTCATTGTTTATTAAAAAGTTATAAACAAAAAAAGTTTGAAAAATATAGCAGTTATTTTGAGTATTGAAAGGCATAAACGACCTTGACCTTGACATATGTTGTCAAGGTCACCCTTCTGAGTGACCTTCAGAAAGTTTTAGCTGGCGGTCATTGTTCATTAAAAAGTTATAAACAAAAAAAATTTGGTGGGAAAAATTATTTAAAGCAGTAAATTGTTGGTATATTGAAAAGAAAGTTATTTAAAGCAGAGAATAGAGAGTATGTGCTTTAACTTACAAAGCACATACTTGTAAAGCGCGTCACTAATTTATAGGTTAGTGGCGCGCTTTACAAGTATGTGCTTTGTATGTGCTTCAACTTAAAAAGCACATACTTGTAAAGCGCGTCACTAACCTATAGGTTAGTGGCGCGCTTTACAAGCGTGTGCTTTGTATGTGCTTCAACTTACAAAGCACATACTTGTAAAGCGCGTCACTAATTTGTAGTTTAGTGGCGCGCTTTACAAGTATGTGTTTCGTATGTGCTTCAACTTAAAAAGCACATACTTGTAAAGCGCGCCACTAACCTATAGGTTTTGTCAATAACCAACTATTATCTGCTTTAACAAAGCTTTAACATGCTTTTGCCATGATTAAAGCAGAGAATACTTGTATTCACACTTTCTAATACATAAAATTGTGTACATACTTTTCAATATACCAACTATTCTTTGCTTTAAATAACTTTCCTTTCAATATACCAACAATTCACTGTTTTAAATAATTTTCCCCACCAAATTTTTTTTGTTTATAACTTTTTAATAAACAATGACCGCCAGCTAAAACCTTCTGAAGGTCACTTAGGAGGGTGACCTTGACAACATATGTCAAGGTCAAAGTCATCGGTGAGGTTTGACCTAATATGCATATTTACCAATTAATTAATTAATTTTATTTTGAAAATAAACCCATATTTCTTATAATACTCAATACTCTCATTTCTTCCAAAAACGCGTGACTTCATATAGCAAAATAAATATACTTTTTTCAACTCCGCTATAAACTAATATTTTTCCTTCAAAGTGTAGTATTTCAAGAAAGTAATCCCGCAAGAATTATTAAAAAATATTAAAAATTGAATTTGTTATGCATTTTTTAGTGATAAAAGTCCATTTTTCGGTTTCTTTAGTTAACATATCATTTATAAATCTTTTATGTTGCAAAATATTAATTGAACCTATTAGACCTTATTTTGGAAGCTTTGAACAATAGCCAGCAATTTTGTTTGAGTCAAAATAACGAATTGTACGTCTGTAATGAACGTTTTAAGTGACTGGGGTGTGAAATATCCCCTGTGCACAATACGTAATTTTGAAGAGGTGTGCACAACAAAGGTTAAATTTATAATAGATATTCTCTTAAAGAATGACTATCCACTATCTTTTATTTTTAATACAATTAATACCAGAGTTAAGTCTCTTCTCAACAAATGTACACGCAGACAGGCTGATGATCCTACGCCTACTAATGATAGTAACAAAAAGCGCTCGTGGTTCACTATCCCATATGTTTCTAACATTTCGGAAAAATTTAAAAATATTACCAAAGATTTGAATGTTAATCTCTCTTTCTTTAGTCTGAATAAACTACGTAGCTTTGTTAAAGTACAGAAGGACACCTTCCCAATCTAATCAAATAAGAACGTTGTATATAAAATCTCATGTAAAAATTGTGAGGCTTCATATGTCGGCCAAACTTTGAGACAGTTAAAAACGAGAATTTCTGAACATAAAAATACATCAAAGCAAACAGTAATTAATGAACACAGAAACAACTTCAACCATGAATTTGATTGGGAGAATGTGGAGATCTTGGATAAGGAGAGATTTTTATCAAAACGACTAGTTTCCGAAATGGCCTACATCAAACTTGAAAAGAATAGTCTTAACTCTCAAACAGATACAGAATTTCTACACCATGCATATGTATCCATATTAAACAAATTGTAAACCTTGCCCATTGATATTGTATGTCGACAGTCATTTCAATTTTTTTTAATTTTTTTTTATTCAGTCGACAATCATTTCAATTTTTATTTTATTTTCATTTTTACCTTATTGTTAATTATTTATACACTCTATATATAAATTTGTTTATCATGTCTTATTGATTTCACGCGTTTCGAGTATCCCCACTTGTTTGTTATGTTAGCCGATCTGACTTGCGACATACATCTTATTGTCATTTACCATGTGTGTGCCCTCTTGACAAGACTGCTATTTCGGAACCTCTTTATCGTGTGCTGTTTCAGATAAAACATTATACTTGATTCTTTGATAATGGCTTTCTGTGTAATGTTCTCGTTCTCTTGACTATCTGGTGAGTTAATCATATTTATTTTTAACAACAACATCATTATAATTTTATAACGACCTGCCTTTTATATTGAACGCGGACTAGCTCGCTGGGTCAGGAGTTCAATAGGGTAGGTCCGGAGACAATAGACGCAAGAAATCGGCGAGTTAAAATATAAATAGTAATTTATATTAAAAGCAATAACAAAGAAATGGTGATTAGACTTTGGAACGTGGATTTCCACTGTTTAGAATATATGTTCGCAAATTTAACAAAGAATACTGGCGGAGTACTTCGGAGGCGCGGTGGCCCAGTACGGCGCGATATACGAAACGAATTTAATTACGTATGTTCGCAATTTAACAAAGAATACTGGCGGAGTACTTCGGAGGCGCGGTGGCCCAGTACGGCGCGATATACGAAACGAATTTAATTATATATGTTCGCAATTTAACAAAGAATACTGGCGGAGTACTTCGGAGGCACGGCGGCCCAGTACGGCGTGAGCAAATCTAAACGGACACGAGTACAATTCGAATTGCGGAGAAGGCTACGGCGCGGCACGGGTAGCTTTATATCCCGCACGTGGCTAGATACGGATCCCGGTTTGCTATCGCGGGTTTAACGTAAAGGTACTGGCGGGTGTAACGGCGTCGGGGACGTTCGGACGTACGGACCGGTCCGCCCCGTTTCGCCAGGATGAGATGCGTCGGCGTCGAGAGCACTCGACCGAGACGGAGAGCTCTCCACCTCGGTTTTTCGCCTTCGCAGGTAAGGAAAGAGAGTCGTCGAAGGGAAAGCAGCAACGAGAGCGCTCGTTCGTGGACAGAGAGCTCTCGACCACGATTACTGCTAATTACTTTCAGGCACAGGACTGAGTGTCGATTTCGGCTTTGCGAGCGCCTTTTATACTGCGCGAGAGCGTTATTTTACAGTCCCCACGGTGGGGGTTGACAGCAGCGCACACGTGTGTCAAGAGCGCGTGGCTGCGGCTGTCAGTGGCGCTCGGTCATATTCGACGACGCTCGGGCCCCGTCGGCCTCGCACATGGGGCCGGTCGCGGCTGCCGTTGCGCTCGCGTTGTTCGGTGGCGCTCGGCGGCGGTCGGGCCCCGTCGGCCGCTGCGTCTCGAGCCGTTTCACGGCGAGATCGCGGTAATTGCGATTAAAAATGGGTGGTGGGCGCATCGCGCCCACAGTTCCGCCCGGCGGGTGTTCGGCCGGGCGGTGTCCGGCGGGTATTAGCCGGAGTTACGATGCCTCCTTAGGGGTGCATCGTTACAATTTAATTGGGATTTACAGATTTTGATCTCGTAGTCATTTACAAACTAACATCGTTTCTGGATCTTCCAATCATGAAACTCACTAGAGTATAATGGAGAACTTGATCAAATATTAATTTATATCGCTGAAGATGGCTCAATCCTGAGTCGAAACGTACGGATTGAATGTACAAGGAATTAATAAATCAGTAATCTGATATTTCAACGCATCAAGAACCGCGTCGACTCTCAGTGCCCTTTACCTGTTTGTTTAGTATAAATGTTTCCACCGTCAGCCGGACATCTTCTTCTGTACTTAGGGTATCCATCATCGCCAGTTTGTGTATACTGAAGAAAATCACGGGGATATCTTTTTGAACAGGTACCGTTTGACATGCAAGGTGAGGAGGAATTGACGGCTCCACATGGACCGTGGATCATATTCTTGCATACTATATCGTAAAGTAATGGATCTTCATCCTTATTGGGAATTTCAGCTGAAATAATGCTATTTATTTCATCTTATTTTGTCGACTAACCAGATTAAAATGTGGGCATGAGGCAAACCCCTCTTCTGCCATTCAATTGAAAACATGTGGCATCGAACTTTACCGAAAATGTCCTTCTTTGTTATGGTGTTCATAAGTTGTTGTACTTTTAAGTGAAACACTCGCAACAATGTCGTGTCTTTCATTTGGACGTTGACCGAGATACAATTCTGTTTTAACTTCAGGCCATTCTGGATTGCACGTGAATGTGATAAATAAATCAGGCCTTCCGTAATTACGAACGTATGTAAGGGCATCCTGTGTCCGTTCATGGAGATATCTAGGTGATCCCGTAAATGTGGATGGTAAAATAACCAGTTGCCCTATATCCGCCACATTAGAGTCTTCATTGACAGCATCTCTCAAATGTATGTAATTTTCAGCTCGTAATGTTTTTTGATGTGCCCGAATAAAATTTAATCGTTCAGTAATCATTTTTGCAGCCATGTCAACACAATATTGATTGAATAACTGGCTATATCTGTGTAGAGTGTTAAAGCTATTTTCTCTCACCATAACTTTATGTGCATAGAACTGCATACAGGGAACCGTTTTGCGAGGATTATCTTGTCCAATGGCTGGTACTGTTTGTGGGATGCTGATATTGTAACCATCTTCCCCTCTTATAAATATAAGAGGGTATTACATGGATCGTAAGAGCGGTGAAGTTCAGATATTCTTTGAAATGTACTATCGCGTGATCGCAATACTATATCCCTAAATCCACAGTCTTCGTCAACCATCAACACTGCGACTTCGTTAGTTATTGGAACATTATAGCAACCTCTATGTTTCCCAAGCGGCCGCTGTTCAGCATGAATTACAATTTTATAGTTATCTTTGTTAAGTGGCATTTGTTCAATAGCTGTTATAAAGCTACGCACATAACTATTATTGTCATGAAGAACATGTTGTAGTTTTCAAAATTTCTCTTTTGAGAGATGGTGCAGAATCATGTCGCAAAGTTAATTGTTCGTCTTCAGATGTGAAATAAATTTGTAGAAATTGGGCTCTTGTATCTGATAGAGGTAGTAGACTGACAATCAAATGATATATTTGGCGATGCACCTTATACGTTGGCATGTAATTACCTTCTCTAACTTCGTTACCTCCAAAAGATGTCATTGCAAAACATCCATTGTATTTTCGAATGTTCTTCTGAAAATGTTTTGATCTTGGATCTGTTCTAATAAGTAATTCTTTCAGAATTCCTAATGGTTCATCAATATCATTTAGTTGGACGTGTCCATTAGAGCAACAGTCCCAATTACTCTGTGGACCATTTTTTGGCGCAACAATAATTACAAACTTTTTCCATTTTTCCCATAAAAAAATCGGAATGACCCAAATAATCTTTACTTGATTGGTAACAAAACGCAGATCTAGGCCCAATGAATGAATTGGATGCATTTCTCGCCTGGTTTACTTGACATCGTCGGCGCTTTAAGCGTTCTCTCTCCGGAATGGTCTCAGCGATTCTAGCCATGGTATATCGAAGTCTTCTTCCTTCTAAGTGCATTTCTCTTTCAGCACTGGTTTGAGCAACTCTGACTTGAGAAATTTGCAATCGTTTTTGTTTTAAACGTTCTTCCCTTTCAATATTTGATTCGCTAACTCTAGCTCGAGACATACGTAAACGTGAGTCTGACAATCGTGCCTCCCTTTGAGAAACACTTTCTAAGTTTCTAGCTTGTGCCAAACGTCGAGCGTTGGACGTCGATCGAAAAAGTTGTGATTTTTTTGCTTTAGGCATTTTCAAAAAATGTACAAAGTAATTAAACGACAACAAAATAAATACCTATAATTACACTAGTTTACAAAATAAAAAAATTTTTTTGTACATTCAATGCCACTATTTTTTTCTTATGTATTTTGGCCCGCTAAACTCGGAAATCACATAGAAAAATTTTTTTATGGATTGGGTTTTTTAGTCTTTTGATTTCTTGTACCTTCACTCAATTGCTCATAACTCCGGTATTTATCCATAGATTTTCTTCCTCAATAGCTTGTTTTCTTCGTAAAAGTACGACCTATACGTAAACAATAAGAAACTGGACATAATTTGACGTTTTCTATTTTTGCATGGCAATAGAGTGAATTTTCTATTTTTATAATTTATAGATATAAAATCTATGGATAAATACCGGAGTTATGAGCAATTGAGTGAAGGTACAAAAAATCCAAAAACCAAAAAAACCAATCCATAAAAAAATTTTTTTATGTGATTTCCGAGTTTAGCGGGCTAAAATACATAGAAAAATAATAGTGGCATTGAATGTACATTTTGGCTGTAAACTAGTGTTATTTACCGCCAAAAAGTAGTGAAAAAAAGGAAATTCTTTCTAAAATTCTTAAAACGTCGTATTCAATAATCAACTCTTTACAAAACAATATGTTACAGCTAACTATCTTTGATAAAACCTGTACCAACTCATAAAATATAAAATTTCTCAAAAAGAATACACTTATCTATAACTTTTCCCGTCGGCAAACTCTTCCTCTTCGTCTTCCTCTTCCTAAAACACTGCGTCCTCTAATATTGTATATTACAAATGCACAATTACAATCTTATATACGTTACTTTTAATAATTGCGTTAGCTTATAACTTTTATAATGTTATTCACGAAACAATCCTCGCAAGTTGACACGCATGAAACATGCCGCGCATAAGTCAGACAAAACCAATCAATATATATGAAAGGCGAACACATGCGACTACATTCAAGATGGATTCAAAATCATTTAAAAAAAGAGATTTTATTTTTTTTTAATTAAAATTATATATTTTTTAAGTATCCTATTACATTTTCAAGTATCATATTACAAAGAATTTTATTTTTTCCTCTACTTCTTCTGTAGTAAATTTTGCTCATCCACATCTTTTTCATTACGCTTTCGCTTCCTACCCAATAAAGAATTTTTTTTTAAGAACGATATTTTTAAAAAGGCAATAAATCCATAAAAACAGAATTTTACCGTAAACACTTTTCATGGATTTTTTCTCTGTTCTTTCGCTCAACATTTAATGCATTTTCCGCTTGCTCCCATTCGTATGCTAACATAACGCTAAGCAAATCTTCGTCTATTCCATCATCCATAACTAAATTTAAAAAGAGATAAATAAATAAATTAATTATATAAAAATACATTATGCGACTGTTAAAAATAACTAATTACTGACTGGAAATATTTGTATCATATAAAGAAATCGAAATCTTTTAATTTTTAGTTCGAAATTAAATTAAAATTAATTAAATTTTATTTACTTTTTTGAAATTCATCCCCTTCATTGGAGTGAAGGCACAAATCTTCCATATACAGCAGTATTTTAAATTGACTTATAATACGTAATGCAACAGAAATTAATTAATTTAAAATAGATATTGCCGTTCTGTAAATTGACATATAATGCATGAAAATAGTAACTAAATTTGTCTTTTTAAAATTGAGAATCAAAGATTAAATTTTTAAAAACAGGTTTTATAAATGTGAACAGTTTATTAAGCATTACATCGGAGAACATTCTCCTAAAGAAAATTGAAAAATGGTCAAATTTTTTCTAAATTTTTTTTTTATAGAAAATCATTAAAAGATGGGTATTATTGATCACTTTAGAAAGAAATTTAACCTATTGTCGCCGTCTCCAAGAAATTAGAAAAATTTTGACACCGGTTTCAAGAGAATCGGTTTTCTTAAATCCGGTGCTAAAGTTTGTCACAAAAACAAAGCTTCCTCTTTAAAAAAATTTAACCCATCGTCGCAATCACCGAAAAATTAGAAAAATTTAGGCCCCGGTTTCAAGAAAATCGGTCCTTTAATGCTTCCTCTTGGATCATCCTCAGTGGGTGGAATACATAGGTACACACATACAAACATTTTTTACAAATTATGATTTTTCAACATTTTAGAACATTGAAAATCGGTCCATTAATGAATGAGTAATTTGCAAACCGATTTTCTTGAGACCGGTGCTAAAGTTTTTCACGAAAACAAAATCGAACCCCATCGTCGCCATCCCTGAGAAATTAGAAAAATTTTGACACTTTTTGCAACAGAATTGGCCCATTAATGAATGAATAGTTCACAGTCAAACAGACAGACAGACAGACACAAAAATGCTATAAATTGAAAAATATCACTTTTTAAAAAAAGAACCGCTAAATTAAATTGCCCTATAGCACTCCTGAGATTTCAAAGAACATTTTGGGTATAAATTTTTTCAAAATTGGTCCAATAGTTTTTAAGTTAATAACGTTCAAACACACACCACCCGTAAGATTTTTATATATTAGTATAAATATAGATATAGATGTACTTTAAAGAAAATACCACAATTGTTACAAAATATTCATACATGTACAATAAAGAATTCAAATAGACAGGGTCACACAAATGCTTGTTACATTGATGATACAACTTGCGAAGCGACATTACTTCCTGGTCTATTATTATCACCTCATTTTCTAACGGTGAGATTTATTAAACGTTTAGTTTATCAAATGACAAGATTACATAACAAGATGTTAAATCTGGAAAAGGCTTTAACTTCTGCTGATTTGGACACATAAAACGAAATTATAACTTTGACACAACAACAAGAAAATATGTACAAACATCAGCAGAATTGTACTACTTTGAGTGATGATGAAACCATGTCTCGCTATAAAAATGCATTTAAGGCTTTTGCTAAAAGCTCCATGGACACATCTCGATATGTTTGTGCATCATGTGAAAGACTGTGTTATAAAATAAGTGTCGTCGAATTTAATAAGCCTAAAGGACAATTAGATATTCCAATTTGGCGATTTAATGACGCATTTAGAAAAACATAATATTACCCCGCAATACATATGTCGTTACTCTGACAAAAAATTCCGTGACGGATTAATGCCTGCGTATTGCGTTTTAAATGATCTATTTGTACATGATCCACCCGAAGTAATATCATGTCTTAACGAGTTTGAAAAAATTCGTATACAAAGAGCTAAAGCTTTTCAAACTGTCGTTTCAATGAAACCTGTTAGTGAGAAAAAAATTCCTCACAGGCGAATGGTACAAAAAGTAAAAGGTAGAACGTTTTATTTACCGTTACCTTTACAAGAGATTGAACAAAATATGTTGATAAGGATCTAATTAATACCAATCATGAACTGTACTTTGTACGTGTTAGAAATGTTCCGACAAAATCAAAAATTATCTGGGAACAAATGGTAGACGTTGTGACGTGACAAAAGTCACGTCCTCCTCCCAGACGGAGCTCGGCCGAGGGTAAAGTCGGGGGTAGTGCGACCCGAACGAGGGCGGGCAATTTAGTTAGTGGAGATTAGATTTTTGCAGCCGGAGTGGGGCCAAATCTCAGGTGTAACGACATAAAAGTCGCACCGTGGGAAAAAAAAGGAGCAGTCGAGGGGGCGGATAAGACGGGGTGGCCGTCGGGCGGGTCACGCACGGGCCCATCGCCGAGTCGCCGCACACGTCCCGGGCCATACCGCCGCAGAAGAGAGAATCAGGGACGCTCGAAAGGGACGCCCCGAGGAGGTCCATACCATGCGCTGCGCCGCCACCCCTGGAACGGGCGGACGGCCCCGTCGCCTCCACCGGACGCAAGAGTACGCCGGTCGGTGTGGCCACGGCCTGACCAGTCGGGCCCACCGGGCATCGGTCACGAGAGTCGCGGCCTGGTCAGCCGGACTCCCCTAGCTAACGCCGTTCAAATGCCGCGGGCCAGCGAGGCGAACCGAAAGATACCGAAATCAGCTGCAGGATGTGGCGCGGATGGCCGCAAAGAGGAGCGGGCTCGGTACGCAGGCGCGAGAGTCCGACGTGATCCCGCCGGGCCGCAGGATCGTCACTGTCGTGTGAGAAACGGAATCTACCGCCCGTCCCGACCTATCGACCAGGGACCCTACGTGCGCAACAGGAGACGTGTTTATAAGGCCGTCACCCCGGTATGCAGTATAATATACAGTGATTCCGCTCGCGGCCGGTGCCCTCGCGTTCGCCGATCGCGTATTGTGAATGAGTAAATTGCCGAAAAGTACCGTGCATACCGCGTGTGACAAGACGTCGAAAGGACGTTGATCGGGCCGGCCGAGAGCGGATCGTGTTGGTGTGTGCTTTCGCCCTCCTCGGGGATTCCGTCGCGACCGGCAGTCATCGCGTTAACGGGTTATTCATAATTGTGAGTCGAATGTCGTTCGCGCGCTGTGTGTGTGATCTCGTGCCCGTCCGTTGCACCGCGTGCCGCGAGTAATTAGATTCGCATAGTTAATTGCGCCGGAGAGCATCGAGAGACAATCACGCGCCGGACGCGTTTGAATGGTTTTTGCGTGTTGCGTATATCGGGTGTCGCGTTAGGTAGCGACTTGCGTGCCCGCGCGGGGCGATTGTGCATATGTGAGTGCATCGCGTTTCGCGCGGCGTGTATCGGAGTCGCGTATCTGCATAGCGATCCACGCGTATTTTGCGTTACGAGTGTGCTTGTGTGTTATCTCGCGTTTTGGGTATGCATGTGTAGTTGCGTATGACTTTGCGTCGGATGGATGAGTGCGTATTCGCGTGTACGTTGGATGGATGGTCGCGTGTTCGTGTTAGCGTGTAAGATTTGATTTCGTTTTCGTGTCCCGCGTGCAGTTAATATTTTGTCGTCGAGGTTCCTTACTATCTATCGTCGAATCACATACACATTACCGTTTTATACTCTTTGCGCCGATATACATTTATTTCTCTATTATTTTTTTGTGCTTTCACATCTGCTATTTTCCACCGAACTATATCTAACTCCTATTATTCTTTATCGAAATATATTCAACCATTATTTTTACGTGATATCTGCTTTTCTGCTTTATTACCTGCGTTTTCTGCGCTACGCTCCCTCCCCTCATTCTCCTCACTAACTTCACGAATCTCACCCTGAGGTACTATCCTATCGCGGCAATTAGACTCGTATACTAGTGATTAGTGGCCCCCAATTCTCGTGTGATATCTTTCACGATTTACTGATAAGAGTATTAATTTGCAGCAACGCCCCCGCGAGTGGCGAGCTCGCGGGAAAACGGATCGCAACGTTAAGGAGGTTTTTGACGCTTTAGTGTGGTTAAAAGAACATAATCCTATATATTCTCATATTGTATTGCCAGATACTTATAATAATTTTTCTTTACATACATTATTAAAAAATCCAGTGTGAAATACAGAAGACAGAAAATGCTAGTAAATCTGAATCAAATGACGAACACGAATCGAGTCCAAAAAGTCCAATGCAAGAAACAGAAAACAACGTAGACGCTACTTTAAATAATCAACGTAAGGCAATGATAACTCAGGTTCTTGACGAAAATAATAATTATTACGAGCAATACATTATTTACCCTTTATATGAAAAAAAACCATGCAAAAGTGATACCGCTTTATATCAAATGTTCCCCCCGACGGGTTCCCACCTTGTCGTAGCCTCGGGGCGGGCGCACGCGGTCCGCGGGGAGCTGGAGACCGCGGGACCGCTCGGCGGACCCGGCGCGTACGGGGGCGGCGGGTGGCCGCGCTGAGGCGGATGGAGGGGATTAAGGTCGCGCGCGGGGTTCACCTGCTCTGGGGTGTAGCCGAGCGCGACCGACTAAGAGGAACCTCCCAAGACAAGGTGTGTGCAACCGTGCTGAAGGCTGCGTGGCGCATGGGGTGCTGCGTCGCAAACGGTGCCTCCCGGATACCGGGCGCCCTCCGGGAGTATTTAGCCAAGCCCCGGGCAATCGCGGTTCTGCCTGGGTGAAATGGCGCGACCGCGGTACTCGTGGGAACAAAATGATTAAACCAAGTATAAATGATTTCACAAATGTCCTTCAGGGAGTGGCCACCTTAGGTGATGAACGACCGAAGAAACTTAGACCGGGCGGCTTGGGGGAGGAGCCGGATAAGGCCCAGCCACAAGCCGGTAAAAACCGGGTTAAAAAATTTAGTGGAGCGGCGCGTCGCCGCTATAAAAAGCAGAAGCAGATGGAGAAGAAGGGTGTGGCTGAAAAGCCTATCCCAGAACCAAACTCTGCTCCTGTGGTAATGCTGGAGACGAGGGAGCTGTGTCGTGCAAACGACTCAGGTCGGAACAGAGCACACCCAGTCCTTCCGGTACTGCACAGCCGGGCAAGAGGCCTAAGATCGCCGTCGATCAAAGAACTTTTGCCCAGACAACATCCGGCCTGATTAGGGTGGCCATGGTTCCCATGGACTATCCTGAACGCAGGTTGGACGACAACGAGGTGGTCCTCTTGAAGGAAAAGGTGAGGAACCGTATCCTTGGCATTGCGAAGGGTACCAAAGCTCCCACCTTCAAGGGCACCGTGGATAGGGACGGAGCGGTCATTTTCAACTGCACCGATAAAGAGCCTAACTTCAGAAATAAACCTAAATGGGGTCCGGCTGCGTGTGCTGCGGCTCGATAAGCTGCCTAAGCGACATCGAGTCGTAGTGCATGTGGAGGACCCTAAGATGCCTGTTAAGGAAGCGATAGAGCTACTTGACAGGCAAAATCAGGGACTCCAGGTCGCGGATTGGGTGGTCGCGAAGGGTAGCGAAAGTAGGGATGCCACGAGCACCCACTTCGCTGTTCTCATCGGGGAGGGAGCGTTGAGGGCTCTTAAAGCACTCAACTTTAAACCCTTCTGCGGACTCGGCCAGGCGACGGTTAAGTTGCCGGGAAGTGACTGCGGAAGGGCAACGAGTAAGAAGGTGGATAAAGCGGGTACTGCTTAGAAATGGCGGACTCGGGTATCCCCTTCATACAAATTAACTTGCATCACAGCAAAAGCGCCTCGGCTGTATTGGCCAAGTGCGCAGCTGAGATGCACACAAAGCACTTATTTCTTATCCAGGAACCGTGGCTTATCAAAAACCGCATTATGGGCCTGGGTGGTTGTGGCAAGTTGTTTAAAGCCGACAATGCGGACCGACCAAGGGCATGCATTGTGGTAAAAGGATTAGACGCTTGTCTACTACCACAATTCAGTGACGGCGACTTACAAGGGAACGGTCGGAAGTGTCCCTCACCGATTTGGATGGGCTTTGACTATGTTGTAGAGCATCAAAAAATATTAGACTCATATTTTTTTTTGGGGCTTATCTTGACGTTTAAGGGTTAAAACAACCCCTTGAAAATAACGGATTTGATAATTTTTAGCGAATATCTTCGAAAATATAAGGCGTATGAAAAAGAGTTTTATACAAAAGGTTTATGGTTTTATATGCTCTTTACAATGGCGTAATTACATTTTTCAAATATGTCAAATTTTTTAATTTAACCCCACACCCACCTATTATTTTTGTAAAATATAACAATTTTTTCAACGCAAAAATTTAAGAGCATCGAATGCCAAATACATCCATGTATATTTTTATTATGATACCACTATTCGATTTTTGGGAAGACGAGATGATATGTGGTATAGGCGTCGCGCTGTAGGTAGGTGTTGCGTTATTTCTGTTCAGTTGCGCTGTACGCTTAATAATTTCTATTTGTGCATATTTTCTCATATACTACAATATATACTATATACTACGACATAATATGCGATGAAAGTCCAAGCAGAGGAAAAGATATCACGTCATTCGAAGTTTAAATAGCATGTGCGCAGAACAGTGTTATAAATACGCGTCGAAGTAGATCAACAACCAAAGCTCACGCATTTGAATATTATTTGCTCGTGTCATAATTCCGGAAAGGAACTACATTGACATATACATATACTTTTAATCTATACATTTAAAGAAATAATTTTATTTGTTGATCTTTTTTTTAGCGGGGGTTATTGCGGTGAGATATTAGAATTCGAGGATTTATGAATATTGAACATATAGACGATGGGTTTGGTATTATCCATGGCTGAATTGTAAGGCGAACGAGCATGTTTGGGGAAGCACTGAAGATATTTACAATCTGCAAATTTTATTCAATATGCGGACATATGTAGAGGAAATATGATAGAAAAATTAATAAAAATAGTAACAGTAATAAATTAAAAATACAAATTACAAAGTTTATTTCTGTATGTGTTTATTTTTACAATTTTGGGTAATAATATTATGTGTAGACGAATAATATCGAGTCACAATAAAATATAATAAACTTTTTTAAACGTCGCCAGTAAATGATTAACAAAATTGTAGATTGTAAGACGACTCATGTATTAATAAATCAGAGCAGAATTTTTAAATTAATCAGTACATAAACATATAATATATGTAAGTTAAATTTATGGCACATATTCGTCGCAAAGATGATGATCATGAAAAAAATGTGTTATACAAAGCGATTTTTTGCATCAAGAACAAGTAATTATTCGATTTCCTACAATACTATCTTATCTTACTTTATGGCATCCGACGTCCGTGTCCGCGCCCGACGAAATGATCGACCTGCAATCTTAGCAATAATTGCCTCAAATCACCCCGACCTCGGCCACCTGCCGTCAAAGCCACGGATAGCACCCTCGCCATAAAGTCATTGCGACCCGGACGTCTTACGTCCTCTCGCTCCAATTGGCGAACGTGTCGTTCGGCTCGGCCACGAAAGTTAAAATTGTAGACAGGCGCAGCACACACCCCTTCCGCAGCTTCCTCAAGTTCGAGAGGTTGTGCTACGTCTGGCAAATCTGAGCCCATTTTTGGCGTAAACTAACACACTAATACATAGAAACTATAGCACAAAAAACTAGAACACAAACGACTGTATACCAGCGGGCGACAGTCGAATTATATGAATGAATACGCACTTTATAATTAATGGAGTGGTTTTTTATGTTAGGTTTGATACCGTCTCTTTCTCTTCTCTATTTCTTGATTACAAAAGGTATGCGAATTAAAAATTAATTAATTTATCAAAACTAAATAATAATTCTGCGTTTTGCGTGTGTAATGACAATAGAGAGACAGCAGTACAAAATATTGAAATATTCTGATACTCTGACAAGGACGTAATCTGAAATTTAAAGCAAACAAAGAAAAATTAACTTTATTGACTAAAAATAATTTTAGTAGGTGCTTACAATCATGACATTTTATGAGCAAAAAAGATTATATAGTCACTGGCAAGACTGGCAAAGAATTGAGTAAGAGCTGAATAAAAATTATATTAAATATTCAATATCAAAGGAAAAAGTAACAAGCGTATAAGAAACCAATAAAAGTTAAAAATAAAAATGCGCTAACATGTTCACAGAACGACAGCGTAAAACACACAGTTCTTTACACTTCAAACTTACGATCTGAAATGCTTGCTTTCCGGAATTATGACACGAGTAAATGATATTCAAATGCGTGAACTTTGGTTGTGATTTACTTCGACGCGTATTTAACACTGTTTTGCGCACACGCCATTTGAATTTCGGATGACGTGATATCTTTTCCTCTGCTTGGACTTTTATCGCATATTATGTCGTAGTATATAATATATATTGTAGTATATGAGAAAATATGCACAAATAGAAATTATTAAGCGTACAGCGCAACTGAACAGAAATAACGCAACACCTACCTACAGCGCGACGCCTATACCACATATCATCTCGTCTTCCCAAAAATCGAATAGTGGTATCATAATAAAAATATACATGGATGTATTTGGCATTCGATGCTCTTAAATTTTTGCGTTGAAAAAATTGTTATATTTTACAAAAATAATAGGTGGGTGTGGGGTTAAATTAAAAAATTTGCCATATTTGAAAAATGTAATTACGCCATTGTAAAGAGCATAAAAAACCATAAACCTTTTGTATAAAACTCTTTTTCATACGCCTTATATTTTCGAAGATATTCGCTAAAAATTATCAAATCCGTTATTTTCAAGGGGTTGTTTCAACCCTTAAACGTCGAGATAAGCCCCCAAAAAAAATAGAAGTAATATTTTTTGATGCTCTACAACATAGCCAAAGCCCATCCAAATCGGTGAGGGACACTTCCGACCGTTCCCTTGTTAGTCGCTGTAAAACTGAAACTGAAGATGGCCGATGGGGGGGTTAGGGATCTGATAGTGGGGTCTGTTTACAAGTCCTACGATTCGGAAGAACTGCCCCCCCCCCTCCCCAGAGGAACATGATAGAATTATTGGCTTATGCGAGAGAGAGAGGGCTAGACCTACTCTTGGGGTGTGATGCAAATTCCCACCATCTAGTGTGGGGAAGCACCGACATAAACCCGAGACGAGAAAGCCTACTCAATTTCGTTATAAACACTGACTTGCAAATCCTAAATAAAGGAACGGAACCAACCTTCCTGGACTCTAGAAGACAGGAAGTGATAGACATCATCTTATGCACAAAGGGCATGGTGGATCTGGTGGCGGGATGGAGGGTCTCAAATGAACCTTCAGGATCCGACCACAGGCAGATCCGTTTTGACCTTGTGCATGTACAAAAGGAAGACAAGTGGGGGAGAAACCCCAGGAAAACAAATTGGGAGGGCTTTAGGGCCGACTTAGCAAGTCGGTTTAAAAATGCTCCGACCAGATTTCACACGAAGGAGGACCTGGAATTGGCGTCGGACTTTATGAATGATGCCATCAGGGAATCCTTTGAGATGAATTGTCCATTGGAGCTGAAGAACGCCTCAACCAAAATTTCATGGTGGAATAAAGAGCTATCAAAGCTCAGGGCTGACGGGAGAAGGCTCTTTAATAGGGCTAAAAAAGTGGACACGCCAGTAGCCTGGGAAAAGTACAGGGACTCTCAGCGTGTCTATAAAAAAGCGATGGTTAGCGCGTTTCTGCGCAGGTATCGAGATTGCTCCAGAAGCATCCAGACTGTGCAGAATCCTCTGCAAAGAGTGCAACCCACAGTGGAGCTGTCTCAAGCTACCTAGTGGGGAGTTCACTGAATCAACCGGAGAGACTCTGAATCATCTCATGGAGGTCCACTTCCCGGGATTTCAGAAGATCTTTTCGGAAATAGGCAGCCAAGGATAGCCTAAGGCTACATACAAGCCCAGGGCATGGGACTTGGCGGCAAAGGTGGCTTTCCCACAAGCAGTGGAGTGGGCTGTCGGTTCCTTCAAGCCGTATAAGGCTCCGGGACCGGACGGTATACACCCCATACTTCTTCAGGAGGGACTAGGAGTAATGATAGGCCCATTGACCAAAATCTTTAGGGCTAGCACTGCTCTAAAAACCCCAGAAATGGAGAGCCACCAAGGTGGTTTTTATACCCAAGCCCGGTAGGAATGGACATATCAGGGCTAAGGACTACAGACATATCAGCCTAACATCCTTTCTTCTGAAGACCCCAGAAAGACTGGTTGATAAGTTTCTTAAAGATGGACCTCTAAGGGACCATCCCCTAGCTAGTGCTCAGTATGCCTACAGGGAGTGCAGGTCTACTGAGACCGCTCTACACCACCTGACGGGCAAAATAGAGACACAGCTAGAAGCTAAAGGATACGCTATTGGGACCTTTTTGGATATCGAAGGGGCTTTTGATAGCACCTCGACCATAGCTATTAAAGAAGCATTGACCAGACATAAGGTCCCGGAACCGCTGGTGGACTGGATAGAGGACAGGTTGGCGGGGATGGTCATGCATGACGACACTGTTATAAGTGGCAAACCAGGCAAAGGACGCCCACAGGGAGGGGTCTTATCCCCCCTACTTTGGTGCCTTGTCGTTAACGATCTCCTAATGGAGCTGCAAGAGAAGGGTTTCCTGACCTGTGGCTATGCGGATGACATAGCTATAGTGATTATGGGATCCTTTCTGAACATACTAAGGGATCGAATGAACGATGCCCTGAAAATCGTCCAAAAGTGGTGTAAGGCCAAAGGTCTAACGGTAAATCCGTCAAAAACCAATATAATGATTTTCACCAGGAAATACAAACCGGAACCTATCGAGCCTTTTAAGCTCTGGGGAAGGGTAATTCCTTTCACGGATTCAGTTAAGTACTTGGGCCTGTTTCTAGACCTTAAACTTAGCTGGAAATTGCACCTTGCAGAAAGCAGAAAAAAATTCTACACGTGCATGTGGATGTGTAGAAGAGCCATGGGCAAGTCTTGGGGCATCAGCGCTGGGGTAGCCTTATGGCTATACAGGGCGGTGCTATTACCGAGACTGCTCTATGCGGCTGTGATCTGGTGGCCCAGGACAAGGAAAGTGGAGGCAAAGAACCTCCTGCAAAGCCTACAGGGTAGTTACCTAAGGGCGGCAGTAGGAGCTATGGAAACCACACCCACAGAGGCGCTGGAAGTAGCACTCTGTGTACCTCCCCTGGACCTTGCAGTAGTTAATGCAGCCAGAAACGCAGCATATAGACTAAAGTGTCAGGGAGAATGGAGGAATACAGGACTAGGGCACACGAAGCTCAGCCTCCTCCAGAAACAACCTTTCACTTTAAAACAAGACAGGACTCTAAGGAGATACCAGTTGGTAAAACATTTTAAAAAATGGATACCAACCAGAAAAGAATGGCTGGACCCGAAGAGAGCCAAGGACCCTAATGTGGACCTGTGGTTCACTGACGGATCAGGCATTGACAACCGCTTTGGAGCGGGAATTTATGGACCGAAGGATGACCATAGGGAGAGTATTCCTATGGGAAGCCATTTTACAGTCTTCACGGCTGAAATACCGGGTATCCTGAGGTGCACAGAACACCTTCTGGAAAACAACACAAAAGGAAGGAGAATAAACATCTGCTCGGACAGCAGAGCAGCTATACTAGCGTTAGCAAAGACAACTACCGAATCATTATTGGTTTGGGATTGCATGCTAGCGCTGGAGAAACTGAGTGGACCTAATAAGGTCACTTTGGTATGGGTGCCTCGGCATGAAGGAATACCCGGCAACGAAACCGCAGATACACTGGCCAAGAAGGGAGCTAATGAGGCACCATCTGTCCAAGTGGCAGGGGTTCCTCTTGCACTAGGCAAAAAAAAAGTCAGGTGCTGTCTGGAAAGAGAGCACTTGGTCAGCTGGGAGGCAACTAAGACCTGCCGCCAGGCCAAGATCCTGATGAACAACATCAGGCCAAGTAGGGCTAAAGAACTACTGGCGCTAAATAAACAGAGACTGAGAGCGGCAGTAGGACTGCTTACAGGCCACTCCACGCTACTCAGAACACACCTATTTAATCTCGGACTCGAGGAACGGAAGGAGTGCCGTTTATGTGGGGACGAGAAAGAAGACAACGTGCATATATTGTGTCATTGTCCGGCACTTATATGCAAAAGATACAAAACCTGGGGACGAATGTACCTAAGTCCCCAGGATTTAAAAAGAGCAATGGTGACAGATCTAGTAAACCTGGTACTAGGTTCTAGACTGGCTCCAAGCACCTAGCTAACAAAAGAGTGGGGAGATACAATGGATCATAACGATCTAGGTGTCGCCAGGGAATCAAGTAGGACCACCCACTAGTTTATTACTACTACTACTATATCAAATGTTAAAAATTGACGATTTGCCTTTGGACAATCGTGAGAAATTGTTAGATCTATTGTGTTTTCCAGATTTATATCCTCTTTGTGTTAATGACAACACCAAACTAGACAGGTTAAATTTCACGACCATGAAATTGTTAAATGTCGTTTGATGTCCAAACATTCACAATTCAGACAATTCTTATTTTTTTTGTTAAATTAATTGAATTGTCAATTAAAACGTGGTATTTTTCACAAACTGAATATCACATTAGGTATACAACACCGATTCTAAGCCATAGGGAATTTTGGTGGTTTTACAGTGGCGGGCCTGTTTCATGGGGATTTTTGGTGCGTCAGGGCCAAGGGGTTCTGAGGGGGGGGGAGTTGGATGGCGAGGGGGCTGACGTCACGCGGGGAGAGGGGTACGGCCCGTGTAGGGTCCGCGTATGGGTTCGCGGGGGAGGGGAACGACGCTAGGGCCCGCCGCCGCCCGCCTGCGTCACCGTTCGCGCTCTCTCGCTCTTGCTCGCGTAACCGTTCGTGCTCTCTCGCTCGCGTATCTCCTTGTGGCGGTTCGCGGGGAAATCCGAATTTCGAATTTCGCCGAAAAAATTCGATTTTTTACTACGCTATCTTACCTTGCTTTAATGTATCGGACGTCCGTGTCCGCGCCCGACGGGACGATCGACATGCAATCGTAATCGCTTATGGTCAGACTCTGCATAGAGGGTCACTATGTGTGACTAAGCAGTGGTAAGTCGGTCAGTAGGTCAGCTATTGTAATCTGAGAGTTGTGTTATCACGTCTCTTCGCGTTCTCTCTACCCACCCCGTTCGCTTTCTTTTGTTCGCGCATCATGTGCTCGGTATTTAATTTTTAATATTTGAATAAGGAACAGAGGTAGAGAATGTGGAAGGAAAATTAATTAAATAAAAAAATTTTTTACATATATATTTTTTCATTTATTCATGTTAACCTACTACATCAAAAGATCTCTCTTTCAAGGTATCATACATAGTCATCCATAGCATACGCTATTAGTTCGCAATCTACAATTGACGTTTGGTCGTAAAAGCCGCGCAAGATATTAACAGCGTCACATTTTTCAGTAATACGATTTCTTCGTAGAATACTCGCAAAGTCGTTGAATTTTGTACCTACCTCTCTCACATACTGAGATAGCTCGCGGTATACATTCTCGACGCAGTGTTTGAGTTCGAGTAAAAACATTATAGTTGCGGGTTTCATGTACAAATAATTATTGCGCGATGACAATTTTACAATTTTGTCATCACGCATTTGTACAAGTTCAATTATTAGGTCTTGAATAGACAGCGATAAACCGACAGTTGACTGCACGAGTCGCTCGATATCCGTGCGTTTATCGATGAGTGCCGTCCACGTTCCATGACGCATCGCGATCTGATTTCCTCGGTTGTCGCCAAGGACCAATTCCACAAAGGAACCGTGTGGAGGTCTCACGCTGATCCCAATGTCCAACTACTTATAAGCTGTACGTGTCAGGCCAAATCGTCTGCTGAGTATACGCACCGCACGACGCTCCAATGAAGTGCTGCACAAAATAATGAGATTAGTTTTAAAATAATACGATTTGCAAAATTCTAAAATAGGAGATTCTATAAATTAAACGAAACTTACTTGTTCTTACTCGATGGAGTTTCAGCTTCGGCAATCGGCACGTAATAATTCATGTGTATGCCGCCACTTTTTTTAGCGGAATACATTTTCACTCTCGGTTATGACAAGTCGACCGTTTGTACAAGCGGCTGATACAAGACTGGCCGATCGCATAAAAATTAACGGAGCGTATACGTGGCAACACCCTCCCGCTTTTTTAAAAAAAAACTATGACGTGGTGGGGGTGGAGGTGGTGGTGTTGGGGGATAAATGCTTCTAGAACATATTCTGAGAAAAGCTGTTTATCAATGTTTTGGGCGAACATATTGGGACATGTTTCGCGGCACCATTCGGTTATGGCGTCACGCAGTACAGAAGCGAGCTTCGATGTCAGGCTGCTAGAAGTTATAAATAAATTGCGTCTCACACTACGAAGCAAACGCATTGTTCAGGCGGATTAAAGATAATATATCCGCGATTAAATATCTGAGATAAAAATGTAATCTCGATGAGGATGATTTAACCGTCACGGCGTTTTGTTTCATCATTTTTCTAGAAAGATTTGATTATCGAAAGTTTCGGTGAACGTGTCGGGGCATGTTTCACGGTGCCATTCGATTATGGCGTCGCGGTGTCTTGTTTCATCATTTTTTCTAGGAAGAATTGTTTATCAGGGCTGCGTGTCGGAACATGTTTCGCGACATCATTCGGTTATGGCGTCGCGGTGTTCTTTGGTGTCCTCTTTATCACCTTTTTTCTAGGTAGACTCGTTTATCAGGGCATATTTCGCGACATCATTCGGTTATTGTATCGCGTATTACAAAGCGAGCGCCGAGGTCCGGCACAAAATAGCGCGTAGGCAGAACTCAACGTCTAAGAGATATCACCTTTCTGAGACGCATATGATGAACAATTGATCTACACTATGCAGTAGATAGAAGAAGAAACGATACGCGATGCTCTAGTTGAAAGGAGAGAAAAGAATGATACATGAAATATATAACGATAAGTGAAACGCGTCAGAACCACAGTATATGATTTGGAAGTCTGCGCGACGGTATATCGGTTTAAAAAAGTAAAGTGGGTACTTGGTGATTTTTGTGTGTGCCAAGTGTTCGGTATAGAAAAAGATGATAATCTGTAAAAATGGGATTAGACGATAATAAAATAGAGACAATAGACTTGGCTAAGTCGTCCGACGACGAGCGGATGGAAATAGAGACAATAGACTTAGCTGAATCGTCCGACGAAGAGCAGATGGAAATAGAGATAGTACAAGACTTACAATTAGAATTAAATGAGTTGTCCGATGAAGAGCTAAAGGAAATTATAGACGATAATTTCGAGGCGATATCAGTCGAATCATCTGACGAAGATCACGAGTTGTCGGATGACAGTGACTACATTAGTGACCTTCAGGGAGAAGCTCTTACGGAAACTATCGAAAAGAGAGTGCCTAATGCGGAAATCTTTGCGCTGAACGGACGTACAAAGTTTGGCGCTATAAACTTTTATTATTCCACGAGTGGTGCCCTAGCCGTGTGTACCTCGTGTATGATCAGACTGTCAAACGCGGGTGTCGGGGACATGTATGCTGTTCGAGAGCATGTAATTGAACTACACGATGCGATATCGGGAAAATCCTGCTCCAACTGCAGACTTCCGATGTATCAGATCTTCCCCTGCAATATGTGCCCCAGTTGTGCACGCTGAAAAGACATTACCGTGAATAGAAACTGTATAAAGTGCGCGACTTTACTCGAGCAACATGCCGAGAAGACGTAACTTACGTAACTTTGAGGAAGACAAGTACTATAGGGGGTTCTCTGAACTCAAAAGGGTTGAGTATCACGATATCTTTAATATTTTATTAAAGCTCGAGCTGGATCCGGAAGGAGAAACGAAAGTGCAACGAGCATCGCCGGTGCAGTGTAGCGACCACGCACTTGATGAGTGCGTTCGAAAATGAAGTTTGGTTGGTGTCGGGAAATGGTGAAGTTGGCGGAGAAACGAAACGCAGCGTTGGCCATTTTTAATACCGCCAACTTCACCATTTCCCAACACCAACCAAACTTTATTACATTTTCGAACGCACTCCACGTATGTAAAACAATCGAAGTGTATAGACGATTGCGGGATGAGTGTATAAAAGATGAAGACTGGCATGATATACGCAGTGATTATTGTGATTTTTACAGTGGAAAGGACTTATATGGATGGACAATACAAATTCATAACAAGATCGAGTATGGACACGCAGAGATTTTATACATTGACATTGATGCAGGTAATGTGAGATGCATCAAATTGGTGGTGACAGACACCTCGCGATCTTTAACCTGTGCGTGTTTGAACGATCCTAGCCATACAAAGACGTTTTATAAAGGTTATGGTAAGCTTTATAATGATATCTTGCTAGAGAATTATAAAGATGTCGCACGCTTTGATCCATATCATTTAACGTGTATACGCTATCACGTTCAGAAGTATAAACGATCGTGTTCACGGTGCGGCCGAGTCACGTGCAAGTGCTCCGTAGAAGTGTGAGAGAGAGATGGCATAAAGTGCGCGCATTTACGCGAGCAACATGTCGAGAATTGACAACTTAGTTAATGACGATGATTACTTTTATATGCAATAGTATGCCAAGTATTACGATATCATCAATATTTTAGAAAAGGATTTTGACAAAGAAATGACTGTGCAACAAGAATCGCAGGTGCAGTGTCGCGACCGTGGACTTGGTGTACCCGAAACCAATAGTGAACGTGTAATCAAACCAAAAGTCGACATCGACACTGGATATCCTTATGACTGGCCTTATCACGTGAGAAGCGAAGTGTATACACGATTGCGAGATGAGTTTATACTACAGGAAGAAGAGTTGCTTAGGAGATATGATTATTATGAGAGTTTCTTACAAGGAAACTTTGCTTTATGGACGGAGAAAATTGATGAAAAGATCGAGTGTGGACACACATAGACTGTATACATTCAAATTGATACAAGTATTGGGAGGTATATCGAATTGGTGGTGATAGACACCTCGCGACTTTTTACCTGTGCGTGTTTGAACGATCCTTTACATACAAAGACACTTTGTAAACATAAACATCGTGATGAGCTTCGTAATTTTATCTTCCTGGAGAATTATAAAGATGTCGCACGCTTCGATCCTCATCATTTAACGTGCATGTATGCGCTATCACATTCAGGAGTACGAACGATTGTGTTTACGGTGCGGTCGAGTCGCGTGCAAGTGCTGCGTAGAGGTGTGACGTGATTTAAAAAACATTACTATAAAACTCAAAAACATGGAAAATCTCAAGAAAATTGCGCGCGAACTGTTGGAGCAGTCGCGCCAAATCGCTACCTTAGGCGAGTATTTCACGTGGGCGCAGCGATGTGAGGAAGTCGTTGAGCAGCTCGTGCACAGTCGTGTCAAGCGTCCGCGGCTCTGGCCTGGAGATAGGCATTATACACAACAGCATGAAAGTGAACATCGTGTTTAACGGTGAGTTTGTGACGGGCGATAAACGTGACAATAAGAGTATGAACACGAATAACTATGGCCTTTTTCGTACATCCGATATGCGTGAGTGGTACGAGCGACACGTTATCAAACCCACACTGGCGAAACTCCGAGTTCCAGGAACGCGATAGCGGGTGGGCGTTATTGCAAACACTCGATCTTACGGTCAACATCAATAGGTACGATCCTATGCGCGCAGGATGTAACCTAGAATTACCGCGAGGGATAATGACAAAGAGAGCGGTGATTAACGTGCAATCCACGGACAATGCGTGTTTCGCGTGGTCGGTTGTCGCCGCGCTGTATCCAGTCGAGCAACATCCATATCGGGTATTCTCGCACAGGCACTATACGACCGTCTTAAATTTGCAAAACATTGAGTTTCCTATGTCTCTGAAAGGAATTACTACATTCGAACGACTCAACGACGTGTCGATCAATGTATATACTATCGAAGGATAAGAAACGCTAAACGTTCTACCGATACGGCTCACCGATCGGAAGAGAGAAAAACACGTCAATTTGCTGTACGTGCAAAACTCGCGAGACTACAACGTGGGACATTTCACGTGGATCAAGAACCTATCCCGCCTCGTGAGCTCGCAAATAAATAGATATGGACACAGAAAATACTTTTGCGGTGAGTAATACATTAGAAAAAAAATCAAATTATACGGTTTTATATTTTTATTTTTAAAAAATTATAAAATTTTGTAAAAAAAATTTTTTTTGCAGATGTTTGCACTACTTTGGTTCGAGCAACAAGTTGCAGTCACACACTGTAGACTGTCGTGAGATGAACGACTGCGCCATCCGACTACCGAGCGATGACAACAAATGGCTGAGCTTCCGCAAATACAACAGGAAGGAGCGGCTTCCGTTCGTGGTGTACAACGATCTCGAATGCACCCTGGAAAAGATGGATGCGGATCAGAGAACGTCCACGCATGCCTATCAACGCCACGAAGTATTTAGCGTCGGGTACTACGTGCAGTGCTCGTACGACGAATCGTCATGTACGTATCGGTTTCGCCGCGATAAGGATTGCGTCGCGTGGTTCGCCAACAAACTCGAGGAATTAGCGCATCGCGTAAAGGGTATTTTATCCGCCAATGTCCCCATGGAAACGCTCTCGAAAGAACAGTGGCATGCGTTTCACAGCGTTCACACTAAACGACGACGAGGAGCGGGTACGCGATCATTGTCATCTGACCGGTCGTTACAGAGGTCCCGCGCATTCAAACTGTAATCTCAACTATAAAGACTCATATTTCATTCCCATAGTTTTTCACAATTTATCTGGCTATGACGCACATTTTATCATAAAAGAAATAGCAGCAGCGTTCGAAGGCTCGATCTACGTATTACCGTTACTAAAGAAAAGTATATTTCATTCACGAAAAACGTTAAAGACACCGCCGATAAATCAGATTCGCGAAACAATATAAAGTTACGGTTCATCGATTCGTTAAAATTTCTCACCACTAGTCTCGAAAAATTGGCATCCTTCCTCGATAAGGACAAATTAAAAATTGTACGTTCAAAATTTTCCGAATTATCAGTCCACGATTTAGAACTACTGACGCGAAAAGGCGTCTTTCCGTACGAATACGTGGATTGCGTGGACAAGTTGCAGGACACGCGTTTACCACCGCGCGAATCATTTTACAGTTCATTGGTCGGTGACACTGTATCCGAGAGCGATTACGCGCACGCCGTGAACGTTTGGCAGCGGTTCTCCGTTCGATCCTTGGGCGAATACAGCGATCTGTATTTAAAAACAGACGTCTTGTTATTGGCCGACGTTTTCGAAAATTTCCGTGACAGTTGCATCAAAAGATACGGATTAGATCCCGCTTATTACTACACATTGCCAAGTTTCACATGGGACGCCATGTTAAAACATACTCGCGTAAATTTCGAGTTGCTCACCAATATAGATATGGTTATGTTTATCGAACGCGGTATTCATGGTGGTCTGAGTCAATGTTCAAACAGATACGCGCGAGCCAATAACAAATACATGCAGTCGTACGATCCATCGAAACCATCGTCGTACATGATGTATTTCGACGTAAACAACTTGTACGGTTGGGCAATGTGCCAACTACTACCGTACGCCGATTTTCGATGGGTCGAAGACATTTCGAACTTTGACTTTAACGCGATCGATACAAATTCGCCCACAGGTTATATTCTCGACGTCGATCTCGAGTACCCGCAAAATAAACACGACGCCTACGCTGACCTACCGTTCTGTCCGACGCGCGATAAGCCGCCAGGCGCGCGGCAGGTCAAGCTCCTTGCGACTGTGTGCGATAAAAAGCGCTATGTCATACACTATCGCAAACTTCAGCAATGCATGCGCCACGTCCTTCGCGTCACAAAGATACATCGCGTATTGCACTTCGTTCAATCTCCATGGCTCCGCTATTACATCGAATTAAACACTCTATTTAGAACGCGCGCGACAAACAATTTTGAAAAGAATTTATATAAATTGATGATTAACATGGTATTTGGTAAAACGATGGAGAACGTGCGTAATCACGTAGACGTAAAATTATTGACACAGTGGAACGGACGATACGGCGCGCAGGCAATGATCGCGAAACCAAATTTTCATAGCAGAAGTATTTTTTTGGAAAATTTGGTGGCCATAGAAATGCGCAAACTCCAGGTGAAATTTAACAAACCTATCTACGTGGGCATGTGCATCCTCGACATATCCAAGACATGTTTGTACGAATTTCATCACGAGTACATGTCTCCTCTGTATAGCGACAAGTGTAAAATTATGTACACCGACACGGACAGTTTGATCTATCATATAAAGTGCGAGATTGTGTACGAGAACATGAAACGCGATATCACTAGATTTGATACGAGCAATCACCCGGTCGACATCGCGTACGGTATACCGCTTGAGAACGAGAAGGTGCCGGGCTTGATGAAGGATGAAAATAAAGGCGCGATCATGACCGAATTCGTAGGACTTAGGGCGAAAATGTATGCCTTGCGAGTCGATTGTAAAAAGGACACTAAGAAAGCAAAAGGTGTGAAGAGTAACGTCGTAGTGCGTACTATAACGTTCGACGATTACACGCGGTGTCTGAGCGACGAGATTGACTCGTCGCCAGTCGTGTATAAGATCGAAACTGCATCAAGTGTGTACAGTGTCCGAGACGAAAATCGCTCTGAGTCCGTACGACGGTACATCTTACCAGATTTGACCGATACGTTACCGTGGAGGCATTATCGAATACGCTTGTGACGTAATGTATGTATGTATGTATGCAATATAACGTATAATATATGCAACGTAACGTATAATATATGCAACGTAACGTATAATGTATGTAATATAACGCAACGTATAACGTATAATGTATAACGTATAACGTAATATATAACGTAACGTATAACGTATAACATAATGTAAGTATGTATGTATGTAATGTATGAAATAAGTTTTATAAGGTTATATAACGTTTTATTTGAGCGACGATGACTACGAGCTTGGTCTAACGGTTTTTGAGACTTATCACACGATACCAAACGTGAATTCTTTGAATAATAAATTTTACTTCGACGAGGATGACACGGAAATTACGATACCCGAGGGATCGTACCAGATATGAGCAATACACGAGATTTTGAAACGCGCTGTTTCACGGAAACGCCCGTGACGTGGCCGACGCGTAGCTCGTTCCATCAGAAATAATCGTACATCGGTCGCGGATATTGCGCGAGAGGAGACCGCTCGCGCGAACGGTGACGAGGACGATGACGACAACGCGGAGTACGAAGACGATGAGGCTGTAAAATATCCGATAGTGTTCCGTGCTAATTACAACACGATGAAAAACGAGATCAATTGCGCTTTCAAAGTAAACGTTAGCAAACCAAACAACATTGGACCGCTGCTGGGATTCTCGTTGAAGAGTATATTGCCTGGAAAATGGCACCGATTGTACCTACCGATTAATATCATCAACATAAACATTATCCGCATAGTGTGTAACGTGACCGCGGGTGCGTACAGCAACGGCAAACCCGTTCACACGATACACGAATTTTCTCCGAGCGTGCCGCCAGAATATAAGATATCGGAAACACCGGCGCAGATCATTTACCTGCCGATCATCGCACGGAGCATTACGGAACTAACGGTACGCATCGTGGATCAGGACGGACTATTACTCGATTTTCGAGGCGAAGAGATCACCGTCAGATTGCACGTACGACGGCGACAGCGATAACGCGCGTGAGTGTGCGCGACATATATGAGATGCTCGTGTTGAACGACTCGGAGCACACGAGAGATAACACTATCTACACTACGGTAGCGGCCGACGATATCGTTCGATCATCGCCATCACCAGCGTTAGGCTACGCTAGAAAGATGAGAAAGAAGCTCACAGCGTCGAACGTTGAATTCTTACAATCTTTGGGATTCGCGGTGAGAAATATCTGAGGAAACATGACCGATATCCTTAACATCGGAAGCGAGCCGATCTTTGACGATCGCATCGTCAAGATCGAGACTCACACGTACAACGCGTACACCAACACAACGTTCGAGTATAGTGATGAGATACGAATACCCATACAACAGCAGGATCTGCATACGTTGCCGTGCAAAAGTTTTCTCTACGTCAAAGGAATATTGACGGTGAACAGAGTAGACGGCTAACCCGATAACGTGGTATTGGCAAATAATGCCGTCGCATTTTTTTTTCGATGAGATTCGATACGAACTCGACGGCGTGGAGATTGATCGCAACAGAAACGTAGGAATAACAACAACGCTCAAAAACTACGCGTCGCTGTCTTTGGGCGCGAGGACGATTCCGAAACACGCCGGCTGGGATATGCTTATTAACGCGAACATCACTTATACCCGAACAAACTTTACTTTTCCCGTACCGCTCAGCATGTTACTAAGATTTTGCGAGGATTACAAACGCGTGGTGATCAACGCGCGTCTCGAATTGATCTTGATATGATCGCGCAACGATAACAATTTCCTGGAGGGAAATCCAACGTTAAATCCTGCTATCAACGTACTCAAGATACAATGGCGAATGCCCTCACGTGCTGCTGAACGAGATCAACAAACTGTCGATGCTGCGCGCCTTGGAAAACGGACGATATCTGAGTATGAGTTTCCGTTCGTGGGATCTGTACGAGTATCCTCTGTTGCAAAACACGACCAAGCACTCGTGGGCCATCAAGACTGCGACTCAGCTCGAAAAACCGCGATATGTCATCTTTGCTCTGCAAACGAGCCGGAAGAACGTCATGACCAGAGAAATAACAACGTTCGATCATTGCAAATTGACCAACGTGAAACTCTATCCAAACTCTGAATTCTATCCGTACGACGACATGAATTTGGACTTTGGTAAACACAGATGGGCGATTCTGTACGATATGTACGCGTGTTTCAGTAGAGCGTATTACGGACGCGAGCACGTCCAACCGTGTCTTGATGTCCCGAATTTCATTGTCATCGATTGCTCTCGACAAAACAAATCCGTCAAAAACGCCACCGTGGATGTCAGAATAGAATTCGATTGCATGGAGAATGTACCGCCGAATACCTCAGCGTACTGTCTCATCATACACGATCGCGTTATTCAGTACAACCCGTTGACCAACGTGGTGCGCAAAATTGTCTGAGCGTTCGCGGCAACGTCGAAAAAAAATTTTTCTCTCTTTTTCCCGATACAATAAAGGGAGGTGGAAGAGGAGCAGGGTATAAATAAAAAGTGTCGCGAGACGTCTGCATATTTGCGACACATTCTTCTCGAGTAACGCATCGAAGACAGAGAAATCTCATGTCCGTACCAACGTTCGTGGACCTGCAAGGTTTCCTCGTCGGAATGAAATTTGTCGTGAAGGAGGTGGCGGTGCTGCGAAAGGGGACCGTTCTGGCGCATTACATTTTTGAACGCCCCATGCCGTGGAATCTCCTCATGAAATCCGACAAGTTATGCGCTACCTGGTTGATTAAAAATCACCATGGGAAGATGGAAACGTGCCGTACAGCATGGTGAAACAACTAATTACATCAGCCGTGCTTGGTATGAAAGAGAATGATGACGACGAGACGCCGCCGACTCTCGTGTACGTCAACGTATTCTATAAACGAGAATGGCTGGTGGATCTGCTTGAAGATTTTGCAAGAAAAAACATGATCGTCGAGACTTTGGTTGCAGACTACGAAGACATCGAATTTTTGAACACTCTGAATGCCGCTAATATTATGCGATGCGGAAAACATACGAAGAATTGCGCGTTACAAAACGTATTTAAAATATTTAACTGGTCGTCGAAACACGAGAAAAAGTGTCATCTTTTTATAAAAATAAATAAATAAATTATACATATATGTACGTTACAGCATTTTATTTCTTATCTCCTTTCCCATCCACTACGCATGAATATATACGTAATAGAAAAATAAAAAGTCTTTTCAAGTCTGAATCACAACGTAATATTATTTTTCCACTCAAGTGATTTACGCGACGTTCGCCAGAACATCGGCGCTCGCTTCTGTAGTGCGAGACGCTGTTTGTTTACAGGCGTGAAAGATGACACGACATGCTCGTCTTAAACTATGATATTTGACACTTCATGGAAAGAATCACGACACCATTCGGTTATGGTGTCACGTATTTACAGAGCGAGCTTTCTAGCGGGTTTCTTCCCACAGTTCCGCTTCAGTCTGCAACTGTCGCTCGCCGGTATTATAACGTCGTTCGCGGTGCTAGTTTTTTAAATAGTTTTTGTGTGCAAGTGTTAGTTTGTTGGAATCTAAGCAGAGGGTGTCATGTACGTTATTACGAGTCCAATAAAGTATAATTTCTTGATCGTGTTGCGATACGATTAAAAACATGTACTTTATCGGACTTGTTATGATGTAGTAAACTACCGTACCCGGCGCTGGATTATCTAGAGAGGTGGTCGCGACCGAGGTCTAAGCCGAGGGGTGTGTGGTGCGATAGCAAATTGTTACTAGGTGCGAAAATGGATCATTAAGAATATGATAGCTTAGGTTTGCCGGCGAATCTGAGCTATTATATTCGGAATGACCCATTTCCGCAGCTGTATATCTGGTGCCGGATTGCTAAATAGCTCCGCTTCATATGGGCGCAAATCTGCCGGACCTTGAGATCCTTCCTTTCTTCGAGGAACCTATGGTACCTCCAGTGCCACATGATTTTGAACTCCATGCCGAACGATACGTTCGGCTACTTCAAAGACACGAACTAAGACAACCGGGTCGCATAGCGGGCGACATTTTCGAAAGGTTGCGTGCGGCAGGCCTGCAGCACCCGCATCGAGCCGGTGGCCGAGGCTGGGGCGCCCTGGAGTTTCGCACCTTGATTTGGGAAATTCTACGATTGGCCGATCGTCCCGTCGGGCGCGGACACGGACGTCCGATACATTAAAGCAAGGTAAGATAGCGTAGTAAAAAATCGAGTTTTTTCGGCAAAATTTGAAATTCGAATTTTCCCGCGAACCGCCGCAAGGAGATACGCGAGCAAGAGAGCACGAACGGTTACGCTAGCGGGAGCGAGAGAGCGCGAACGGTGACGCAGGCGGGCGGGCGGGCGGCGGACCTCTTCCGCGAACCCCTACGCGGACTCCACACGGGCCGTACCCCTCTCCCCGCGTGACGTCAGCCCCCCTCGCCCTCCAACTCACCCCCCCCCCCTCAGAACCCTTTGGCCCTGAGGCACCAAAAATCCCCATGAAACTGGCCCGCCACTGCAAAACCACCAAAATTCCCTATGGCTTAGAATCGGTATTGTATACCTACTACTAATCGTTATACGGCTTTAGAATATTTACAAGCAATAGAAACAGATGCATTAGAATCTAACTTGAGTACAATATTTGCCACTCTAAGAAATACGGAACAATACTGGCGTCAACCAAGAAATGATTTATGATGTATGACGCAACATTCTGCGACATTTTTCCTAACATGGAGTCCTGCTGAATTGCTGATGGATGATTTAGCTGCATATATTTGTAAAGTAAATGGATGGCCTGACGATTCGACGCCCATTAGTGTACTAGTTGCTATAGATCCCGTATCGACGTCAAGGTTCCTTGATAATAAATTCAAAGCATTGCTTGATTTTATTTGTTCCAAAGATCACACGATCGGAGAAGTAACACATTACTTCTGGCGACGAGAATATCAAGATAGAGGTATACAACATTTTCATTTATTAATTTGGATTAAAGATGCACCAATTATCGGTGAATCTTCCGTTGAAGAAGTTTCTAAATTTATTTTGCAACATATAACATGTAAAATGCCGGATCCAAAGATTTCACCATTATTATACAGGCGAGTCAATACGCATCAACGACACAAACATAACGATTATTGTCTTCGTTCTAAAAAAGTAGGACGTAAAACGACTCGTGTATGTCGTTTCGGATTTCCTCGTCCTGTCACGGAAACGTTGATTATCAGAGATGTCATAAGTTCGATAGCAGGTAGGAAACGATTGAAACATAGAAGTAGGCTTTATGATCTTCCTCAAACAGATGCTGAGAGAAACATAAATGATTATAATGCTGTCCTTCTTACTGCAGTGGAAGGAAATGTCGATATACAGTATATTGGTGAAAAATCCACGTTGCTTAATGGGTATATTACTAAGTACATAAATAAAGCAGCAAAAAGTGAAATATCTGATGTTATCCTTAATAGTAAAAATGAGAAAAAGGAATCATTGCATAGAAAAATTTGGAGATATGCTCTGCAAGGCATTAATAATAGGGTATGTGGAGCTCTTGAAGGTGCTGATGGATTGCTAGGTATTCCTTTATATGGGACTGATCGAAAAACGACTTTTAGATGGTTAAATGTTAATCATATACGACACAGAAAAGTGAAAGGCTATAAGGAAATTGAAGCTCTTGACGGAGATTCTACAGATATATTTTGTCCATATATAATAGATGAACATTATCCAGAAAGACCGGAAGAATTGGAATCCATGTCTTTGTATGAATTTACACAATGGGATGACACTTCGAAAATCAAACCAAAAGGTAAAAATATTGAATACTACAAGATGAAGAATGGTTATTATCTGAAACGGCGACAGCGTGGACATCTTATTAATCACTATACATACGATGTCAATACGCAGCCGGAAAATTATTTCTCTTCATTACTGCTCATGTTTAAACCGGGAGAGGTTCACTGGCGCACAGTACAATTGCACACATTGCAATTGCACACCGTGCTATTAGACACAAAAAATTGCGCACCGTTCGATTGGACCCGGTTCGATTGGACACGGTTCGATTGGACACCGTTCGATTTGACACGGTTCGACTGGACACGGTTCGATTGGACACGGTTCAATTGCGCACAGTTATATTGCGCACAGTTCTACTGCGCACCGTTCAATCGCGCACCGTTCAATTGCACACCGTTCAATCGCGCACTGTTCAATTGCACACCATTCAATTGCACACCGTTCAATTGCCCACTAGCAATTGCGCACAGTTCTCATAAAGTGAGATCCACCCAGCCTACCGGCAGAGGGGGTGCGGGAGGGGGGGCCGAAAGCCCCCTGTCACACCCCCGTGTGTGTGTGTGTGTGTGTGTGTGTGTGTGTGTACACCATGTGCGTAATAGAACTGTGCGCAATTGCTAGTGGGCAATTGAACGGTGTGCAATTGAACAGTGCGCGATTGAACGGTGTGCGATTGAACGGTGCGCGATTGAACGGTGCGCAATAGAACTGCGCGCAATTGAACCGTGTCCAATCGAATCGTGTCTAATCGAACCGTGTCCAACCACAGGGGTGAAGGTAGTAGGAGAAGGGGAGAAACATCATAGCGGCAGGGCCAAACAGGATCGGGGGTAATGCGCGCGCATATCGTGAGCCAAAGCAAGCCGAAGTTGCCGAAGACAGTCGATCGGGCATGGAGCTGAGTCACATCGCCATTAATCCCCATAACAACGAGTAATTGCGATTTGTATAAGTTCTGTGAATCGCGATGTGCACAGGTTTCTGCGTCGCACCAGTTTGACCGTATCAATATTTTTGGATGAGGACGAAGATGGTCAATTGTACTTCAAGGATGCTAGTGGAACTCTGCAACCGGTATATCTAACCGAGGATGGAAATTACGCGATTGCTGAAAACAGCTATGACAATACCAATAAAGAATCGCAATATAAATCGCATCAGAACAGCAGCACGGTCGAAGAGCAGTCTTTCATTTTGCCCGATATAGATTCAAAGTCTGCTTCTAGTAAACAGGTACTATTTATATTGCATATCAATGAGCTTTATACTATACAGGGTGAGTCATTTTAATGTATCACCCCCAAAAACTTTTTTATTTTTGATTGTAGAAAAAAATTCTTCAGACAAAAGTTTTTTTGTTTGAAGGGAGACATATGATCCCAACGCAAGTCGAGTTACAGGTGTCTTCGTTTTCAAGAAAATTTGAAGGTGACTAATTTCTTAAATGAAACTTGATTTTTTTTTTAGATAAAAGTTGTAGTTTGCATAAGCCGTTCCTGAGATATGAAACTTCAAAGTTTACAAAGCCCAGAGTGACTCTACCTGTATTGTTCGTGCAAAAGGATTTAATTGTTGTGTTAAACTCTTACTACTCTAAATTTCTATCACTACCCTACTTTTAGCGTTACTCAGGAACAACGGCGTGGACGTAGTAGGTTTCTGTTCCCTTTGGGGTGCTTGATTCACGTGAGTCCCCTTGCCTCTCACGTTTGGGGTGCTTGATTCACGTGAGTCCCCTTGCCTCTCACGTTTGGGGTGCTTGATTCACGTGAGTCTTCTTGCCTCTCACGTCCACGCAATTTCTTATTGCAAATGTTCAAACACACCTCCATTTTGATCGATACATTGTGTCACGCGTAATCAAAAATTATTTTTGACTCTTTGCAATGTACCGTCAGTGATATCGCGGAAAGCGCGTTCAATTCGTAATTTCATGTCTGCGATAGTTGTAGGTTGTGTCGCGTACACTTTGTCTTTGACATAACCCCACAGGAAAAAGTCTACAGGCGTGAGATCGGGAGATCTTGGTGGCCACTCTTGGGTTTGACTACCTATTCCAATCCACCTTCTATGGAATTTTTCGTTGAGGTATGTGACGGTCAAGCGACTCCTGTGGGCAGGAGCACCATCTTGCTGCCACCACATCCTACGACGTATGTGGAGATTAACATCTTCGAGGAGGTTTGGCAACTCGTTTTGCAGGAATTGCAAGTAAATTTCCCTATCTAAATGACCTTCGAAATAGTGAGGTCCAATTACATGGCTTCCGATAATGCTACCCCAAACATTAATCGACCACTGATACTGGTTCTCTACGCTTCGCTGCCATTGTGGATTGTTATTAGACCAATAATAGCAGTTGTGTCGGTTCAGTTCTCCTCTGTTATTAAATGTTGCTTCATCTGTAAACAGAACGTGCATAAAGAAAGATGGGTCCGTCCGATATTAATTTATAGCTCAGTTGCAAAATTGAAGCCTACGGTGAAAGTCTCCAGCTTGGAGCTTCTGTGTCAAAGTAATGTGGTAGGGGTGGAATTTCTCTAATCTCAATATTCGAGATACCGTTCTTTGTGGGATACCATGCTCGTTTTGAATCGTTCTTGTCGAGATGTGGGGATTTTGTTCTACTGCTGCCAGCGTCACCAGAATCTTATTTTCTTGTGGGCCAGTCTTCTTCCTGTTACGTTTTAAATGACCCTGTTGAGCCCGACGAAGCAATGCTTTTATAGTCATGCGCGTTGGATGTCGTCTGTCGGGATAGCTTGCGGCATACATCCTTTCTGCTGCTATCATATTGTTATTGCACAACCCGACTATTTTTATCATGTTGACAATTTCCTCTGGATTGTAATCTGCCATAATTAGTAATGTAATGAGTAATCGACGCAGTGACCTATAATACCTTTGCAAAAGTATTTGTGAATCTTGTACGAATTCGTAGTATGTACTAATCCAGAGCTCGGCAAAAACTGTACATTTTCTGCCGATTTTCAATTGACTCCGCCTCGCGCTCTTCTTGGCGCCCTGACCGCGCGGCCGCCTACAAAACACGATCTTCTCAGGAGCGAGTCACTCGGAGATACATTTAAATAGTTTTTTATACATCATGGGTGAGACAATCGTGTTTTGTAGGCGGCCGCGCGGTCAGGGCGCCGAGGAGAGCGCGAGGCGGAGTCAATTGAAAATTGGCAGAAAATGGACAGTTTTTGCCGAGCTCTGGATTAGTACATACTACGAATTCGTACAAGATTCACAAATACTTTTGCAAAAATATTATAGGTCACTGCTTCGATTACTCATTACATTACTAATTATGGCAGATTACAATCCAGAGGAAATTGTCGACATGATAAAAATAGTCGGGTTGTGCAATAACAATATGATAGCAGCAGAAAGGATGTATGCCGCAAGCTATCCCGACAGACGACATCCAACGCGCATGACTATAAAAGCATTGCTTCGTCGGGCTCAACAGGGTCATTTAAAACGTAACAGGAAGAAGACTGGCCCACAAGAAAATAAGATTCTGGTGACGCTGGCAGCAGTAGAACAAAATCCCCACATCTCGACAAGAACGATTCAAAACGAGCATGGTATCCCACAAAGAACGGTATCTCGAATATTGAGATTAGAGAAATTCCACCCCTACCACATTACTTTGACACAGAAGCTCCAAGCTGGAGACTTTCACCGTAGGCTTCAATTTTGCAACTGAGGCTATAAATTAATATCGGACGGACCCATCTTTCTTTATGCACGTTCTGTTTACAGATGAAGCAACATTTAATAACAGAGGAGAACTGAACCGACACAACTGCTATTATTGGTCTAATAACAATCCACAATGGCAGCGAAGCGTAGAGAACCAGTATCAGTGGTCGATTAATGTTTGGGGTAGCATTATCGGAAGCCATGTAATTGGACCTCACTATTTCGAAGGTCATTTAGATAGGGAAATTTACTTGCAATTCCTGCAAAACGAGTTGCCAAACCTCCTCGAAGATGTCTCCACATACGTCGTAGGATGTGGTGGCAGCAAGATGGTGCTCTTGCCCACAGGAGTCGCTTGACCGTCACATACCTCAACGAAAAATTCCATAAAAGGTGGATTGGAATAGGTAGTCAAACCCAAGAGTGGCCACCAAGATCTCCCGATCTCACGCCTGTAGACTTTTTCCTGTGGGGTTATGTCAAAGACAAAGTGTACACAACCTACAACTATCGCAGACATGAAATTACGAATTGAACGCGCTTTCCGAGATATCACTGACGGTACATTGCAAAGAGTCGAAAATAATTTTTGATTACGCGTGACACAATGTATCGATCGAAATGGAGGTGTGTTTGAACATTTGCGATAAGAAATTGCGTGGACGTGAAAGGCAAGGGAACTCACGTGAATCAAGCACCCCAAACGTGAGAGGCAAGGGGACTCACGTAAATCAAGCACCCCAAACGTGAGAGGCAAGGGGACTCACGTGAATCAAGCACCCCAAACGTGAGAAGCAAGGGGACTCACGTGAATCAAGCACCCCAAACGTGAGAAACAAGGGGAGTCACGTGAATCAAGCACCCCAAACGTGAGAGGCAAGGGGACTCACGTGAATCAAGCACCCCAAACGTGAGAGGCAAGGGGACTCACGTGAATCAAGCACCCTAAAGGAAACAGAAACCTACTACGTCCACGCCGTTGTTCCTGAGTAACGCTAAAAGTAGGGTAGTGATAGAAATTTAGAGTTGTAAGAGTTTAACACAACAATTAAATCCTTTTGCACGAACAATACAGGTGGAGTCACTCTGGGCTTTGTAAACTTTGAAGTTTCATATCTCTGGAACGGCTCATGCAAAAGACAATTATAGGTCGTGTTTTGTAAACGTCTCGACAAAATCTACAACTTTTATCTCAAGAAAAAACTCAAGTTTTATTTAAGAAATTATTCACCTTTAAATTTTCTTGAAAACGAAGACACCTGTAACTCGACTTGCGTTGGGATCATGTGTCCCCCTTCAAACAAAAAAACTTTTGTCTGAAGAATTTTTTTCTACAATCAAAAATAAAAAAGTTTTTGGGGTTGATACATTAAAATGACTCACCTTGTATATATGGACAGTTTTTTTCTATTTATGTTTATAATTCATTAGACAACGAGTAGTACGGTGTCGTCGTCGCTCTAAGATTTTGACAGTGAGGATAATACTGTGACTATATCCCTGATAATATCGGAGGATGAGAACGGGCAAAAGAGAACTCAAGTCATTATACCGACAACAGACAATTTGAAGTGCGACATATGTAATAAAAGCTTCAAAACGTCTTTCCAGTTACTCAGGCATAATAGACTAAAGCACGCTCGTGAGGAGGATATAACTACGAGAAACTATCCTTGCGACTAGTGTCCTAAAAGGCTAGTTGAAATATTTAGTTGATATGCATATACAAGTACATATACGCTTTGTATAATATTGTTATGTTTTATCTTTTTCTATTTTGTTTTATCTATGTTATTTAGTTAATAAAATTCTCAGTAATTGGAATCGTCTTATTAAATCAAGTCTTTATTTTTCAGGTATCCAGATCAGGGTTCGCTCGCCCGCCACCGAAAGACTCACACTGCCGATCGACCGTTCCAGTGTTTGGAGTGCCACAAAAATTTCCCCACGTCCACGGCACTACGTCGTCACTTGACGCTACATAATTCTCAATCGCGACCGCTTCCTTGCATTTACTGCGGTCGGCGGTTCATGGATAAGACCAGTCTAGCGAAACACGAGGAGTCGCATATGCCTAACGAACAACGCAAGTATACGTGCGATATATGTTAGAAGACCTTTCACCACATAACCGACTTGAGTATGCACAAGAAACATCACGATCCCGACAAGAAGTTTGATTGCGAAGTGTGCGGTCGCAAGTTCAACAGTCTGAACAATCTGCAGAGAAACATGCTGGTACATCAACAAGTACGTATAACTATTTTACTCTGTAATCCCTCCTCTATTTGAAAACTATTGTAGCCACGGCATTTTCGTGTTAGAATTTTCGTTTTGAAATGTTACAAAATATTTATTGCCAGTTTAGGTACACCCTGTATATACATACATACATATATATATATATATATATATATATATATAGAATAGAATAGATACTTTATTTACCCCAAAGGGGCCTTAAAGGGCGTTTTTAAGGAACGTTCCCAAACTTTTACAATATTAATCACCCCCTTAGACCGGCCTGGCCATGTGCGACCCTTTACATCCTATTCCCTCCCTCCCATCCACGAACCCTCTTTCCATCCCCCTTCCTTTCCCTCCCTCCATCCCGTTCCCCAGTCCTTCCTCTGTCTACTTCACGCTTCACGCTTCCTCAGTCGGGACCCATTGCTCCTCTACATCCTTCTCCTTTGCCTTCCATTCCAATTTCCATCCCTCATCTTTCTTCCTCTTGTCTCCTCTCCCTCTGCTTTCCTCTACGTTCTGCTCTCCCTGTCTCTAGCTCACTCCTTCCCTCCTATCGCCCTACATACAGAAAAACAGAACACATATATTACTTCTTTGCCTGTCCTCTCCCTCTCTCCTCCTCTCCGCCCTTGATTCTCCCTCCTCCTCATTCTCTCTCCTCCTCAGCCTCCTTCTCTTGATTTCGCTCCTTCTTATCTCGCCTTTCTTCTTTCATTCCTATCTCCATCCTCTCAACACCTCTTCCATCCTGTCCTATTGTCATTCCTTCTCGCTGTTTCCCGTCTTTCGCGCACTCCCGCCGCTGTTCTCAATCACTCACTCTCACGTCTTTCCTCCTCTCTTCTCTTGCCTCCGATCCTTGCCTCCACCGACTTGACTTCCTCTATTTTCACTTTCAGATTTTCCTCCTTCCTTCCTCCTTGCGTTTTTTCTAACCTCTCAAACATCTGAACTGCTCTCTTCCTCTTTATGCCCTCTCACTTTCTTCCGTTTTCTCCCTGTACACACTCACTCCTTTATTTCTTTCTCTATCTATCTTCATTATCTCGTTTCTCTTTCTTACCAGATCCCGCGCCTTTCTCTTCTCTCCCTCCAACTTTCTCTTCTCTCTCTCATATTGTTAGTAGCACCTCTTCTCATTCGCCCCGTCTCTCTCTACCTCTAACCTCCCTCTCTCTACCTCTTCTATCTCCCTCTCTTATGCCTTCCCTCCGCCCGGCCTTTTCACCCCTTCTCTCGCTCCCTCGTCCTTCCGGTTCGGCTTTCTCTCACTCTCTCGGCTCTCTTCGCCACCTCCTCGTTCTCCCCTCTCTCTCCTTCACGTTCCTCCGCTCTTGCTTCTTGCTTCCACCTTCACTTTACCTTCCTTATCTCCTCGATCCCAGCCGTGCAAGTACGCGGCGCACCATTTCTTCGCCATTGACACGCGCGATTCCACGTGCGTTCCTACACCGGCGCCTCGGCGTCCCGCCGTGGTGTCAGCCCACGGCCGACACCCAGCGCCGCCTCGGCTTTTCCACCGCTCCCGTCACGCCGCAACTCACCGTCCAACCAACAGCGCCACTGCGAAGCCGAGGCACTCTTTCTCCTCTTGCGTCTCCGTCCCCTTGCCCTCCTCTCCACGTCCTAACCTCCAAATCTACCCTTCCGATTACCCGCTTCCATTCTCCTTCTGCACCATCCTCGACGCTTCCTCCACGTCCTCGACCTCCTCTGTACCTCCTCCACTTACTCCACCACTCTACCTCATCCTCTCGGCTTCTTTCCTTCCCAAAAAATACCTTTCCCCAATCCTCTCCACTCCGGGCCGACCGCCCGCTCCGCCCGCCGAACCGGAAGTCCTATATATATATATATATATATATATATATATATATATATATATATACATATATATATATACATATATACATATATATATATATATATATATATATATATATATATATATATAATAAATATTATTTGTCCGCATCAAAATATTCTCGGATTATCTGTATTACAGTTCAATGTAATAATAATTAGGGTGAATGCATCGTTTATGGCCGTTTTTTAGTATTAAATATTAAATTAAATTTAGCTTACTTTGGCTCAGTTCTCATCAGACTTTTTTATAATTAAACGTTGAAAATATATTAGAAATTAAAGAAAATAATTAGTAATATTAGTAAATCAGTTTTAACATGTCAACACTCTAATATAAATCATTTTCATTGCAGTAAACTTAATAAAGCTTTGAACAAACAATTCTTAGAGTAATATTTTCTCTTTAGTTATTACACTTTGCTTTCTTTTTTGATTTTGTTTTATCTCTTTTTTCTAATTTTATTCTTTTTGCTGCTAATTTAATTTGTTTTGCTTCTTCTCTTTTCTGCAATTTAATCTTTTTTTCTTCTTCTTTCTTTTCTAATCGCCTTTGTTTCGCTTCTTCTTCAGCTTTCATGACTTCTAACCATTTTTCAGAGGTAAGCACAGAAGGTAAACGTTCTGTTTGTACTCGTTTCTTCTTAGTATTTTTGGGTTGAGGCCATACGAGAATGTCTTTTAAAGCATTTTCCGGAGATTTATTAAGTACTATTCCACAGTCAGGATCTGTGTAGTTTACATCACTGCCACCATTACGTGGCTGACTACTAATTACTTGATGGTTACCAGTATTGTCTGCTACACTTGTGTCATATGTAGTTATTGAAGAATTACTTTCTTCACTGATTTCCAAAGCGACTAATACAGATTCTGTAACATCCTTATATTTATCTTGTTTGAGAGTAGACTTACCTAATTAAAAATAGTTACTTATCAATTAAAATATATAATAGTTGTTTTATACCACATTAGAATGTCATTTTTATATAGTCTGTATAAATTCGTTTAATAGTACTATTAAAAAATACACTAAATTCTATTTACCGAGTTTCTTATCGTTTGTTATCCTACATTACCAATTACAAATTATATTTCAACGTTTCATTTCGATTTTATTACATTTGCATGCAACTTAATCGCAATTAACAAAGTGTGTGAATCTAATTGTATTGTTAAATTGTAACGATGCACCCCCTAAATATGCATCGTTCCGGCCGTCCACCAGCCGAGCCGCCCGGCCGACCATCTGTCGGGCAAAGAACGGGGGCGGAATGCCCCCACATATCTTTTTTAAACGTAACAAAGTCGGCGCACTCGCCGCCGGATATTGATTCGGAGCAACCGATCGATATCCGAAAGCGCCCGAAACATATCGAGCGTGTTCGCGACACCGAAGCGCTTGTCGCCCCTACCGCTCCGGCTCGACATCCCCGCCACGTGCGTCTCCGCGTCGGCGTTACCCCCGCTACCAAGATAGCAAACCCAGGGGGTATAAAAAGGCGACGATTTCGCCTAATTAGAAGACTCCGTCGTGAGCCAGCAATCCGACCAGACCTGTCCGCTGCTCACGACTTCCAGTCCCGATCCTGATCCTTGCAAATCACCAGCTTTGTCGACGAGGTTGAGAGTACTCAGTCTCTATTCGGGAGTTCCCGTACGCCGACACCGCTGTCCTGAAGTTCCGGTCGTACCGGTGAGGTTGAGCGTACTCGTCTCTTCCGAGAGTTCTCGGTAACCGGTACCACCGTCCTTTCACACGTAAAGTCCACGTTTCGTACAAGAGCGTTCTCTGTACGCCGGGCGTACCCGGCCGTGGTCTTTTCCTTGACGTGCACCGGACAGAGCGTGCTCTGTCCTGCCGGGTGTCCCCGGTTGCCGTCTACGTGTACTGCGGAGGAGAGTACTCCTCCCAGTCGGGGGTTCCCGATTGCACGCAGCATCCTGACATCCTGTCAAAATCCTCGCGTCGCGTATCCACACGCCATTACAACGCGCTCGTCCGTACAGCCCCGCGTACTGTACCCGCCTCGCGCTAACATAGCATACGCCTAATCGCTTCGCGTGCCGCACACACCTCGCACCACTCTCAGGTGTTTTCCCGAATTCTGTAAATTAAGCACCGCCTACTTATACGCGCTACTTGTCTTCTCGCGACGCCCCTCGCGGGCCATCGACCGCGCTACTTTCACTTTTCGCGACGCCCCACGCGGGCCATCGACCGCGCCCATCGACCGCGATACAAAAGCGTCCCGTCAACTACCGCCGTAGGCCGATCCCGCGAATCCGGGAAACTATCGCACATCGCCTTGCGATCACCTCACGCGCAAATTATAAAGCGAACGCACACTTGTAACAACAACGCGACAGTTCTATAAATTGTTAAAAGCGATACCGAGGCTGTCGCCTCATTTCAATATTGTAAATCTAACCATCTCAGTTTATAATAAACCTTCAGTCACTTATAAGATCGTTATCTCGTCTCTTCCTCCGCGCCTCTTTCTCGACCCTGACCAGCCGCGAGCTAAGATCCGAGCATCGGGAAAACAGGTTGTTTTAAAATTTTACAGACTGCTGCTGCTGCTGCTACCGAAGGCAATACCTGGAATTGTACAAGAGAGGAAGTAATAGGAGGCCCGCCAGTAAAGAAGCTCAGATGAGCGAGAAGAAGCGGTAATGTGTAATGTAGTCGTAGGGAATAGTATGTAATATTCTGTGATATGTAATTTATTCGCGTAGGGAGGATTCGACGATTACAGAGTTGCTTAAGCGTGATACGTGCATACATTTAGACTATTTGCAAGAATATTTCATGTGTATTACATGTTATACATTATGTATGCTGGTGGGTGCTGGGGACTATCTGATTTCGGGAATAGAGTCTGCTCTGGCAACACCGGTAGGTGCTGGGACTGTCATCCGCGGGTGGCGGAGTCCGGGCCGGTGTATCCCTCTCCTTCTCCCTCTCTCTCTTCCTCTCCCTCTCTCCCTCTCCCTCTCCCTCCCTCTCTTTCCCTCTCTCTCTCCCTCTCCCTCTCCAACACCGGTAGGTGCTGGGA
>JASTWR010000667.1:0-92054 GCA_030770355.1 Harpagoxenus sublaevis | reverse complement strand
TTTCATGCGAAGTGGATGGGAAAGGAGATATAAAATAAAACATTGTAATGTACATATATGTTATACATTTATTTATTTATTATAAGTTGTATAAAAAGATTCCACTTCTTTCTCGTGTTTCGACCACCAGTTAAATATTTTAAATACGTTTTGCAACGCGCAGTTCTTCGTATGTTTTCCGCATCGCACAGTATTAGCGGCATCCATATTGTTCAAAGAGTCGATGTCTTCGTAATCAGCATCCAGAGTCTCGATGATCATTTTCTTTCTCGCAAAATTTTCGAGCAGATCCACCAGCCATTCGCGTTTCTGGATTCCCTTGACGTACACGAGAGTCGGCGGCGTTTCGTCGTCATTATCATCATCCTCTTCCATACCAAGCACGGCCGATGTAATTAGATGTTTCACCATGCTGTACGGCACGTTTCCGTCGTTCCATCGTAATCCATGATGATTTTTGATCAACCAGGTAGCGCATGATTTGTCGGAATTCATGAGGAGATTCCACGGCATGGGGCGTTCAAAGATGTAATGCGCCAGAACGGTCCCCTTTCGCACCGCCACCTCCTTCACGACAAATTTCATTCCGACGAGGAAACCTTGCAGGTCCACGAACGTTGGTACGGACATAAGATTTCTCTTTGATGCGTTACTCGAGAAGAATGACACGCACATATGCAGACGGTCTCGCGACACTTTGATTTATTACCCTGCTCCCCCCTCCTTTTTTATTGTATCGGAAAAAATTTCTTCGACGTTGCCGCGAACGCTCAGACAATTTTGCGCACCACGTTGGTCAACGGGGTTGTACTGAATAACGCGATCGTGTATGATGAGACAGTACGCTGAGGTATTCGGCGGTACATTCTCCATACAATCGAATTCTATTCTGACATCAACGGTGGCATTTTTGACGGATTCGTTTTGTCGAGAGCAATCGATGACCACTATTGGAAGCGTATTGTAGAAAATTCGGGACATCGAGACACGGCTGGACGTGCTCGCGTCCGTAATACGCTCTACTGAAACGTGCATACATATCGTACAGAATCGCCCATCTGTTTTTACTAAAATCCAAATTCATATCATCGTACGGATAGAATTCAGAGTTTAAATAAAGTTTCACGTTGGTCAATTTGCAATGATCGAACGTTGTTATTTCTCTGGTCATAACATTCTTCCGGCCCCGTCTGCAGAGCAAAGATGACGTATCGCGGTTTTTCGAGCTGAGTCGCGGTCTTGATAGCCCACGAGTGCTTGGTCGTGTTTTGCAACAGGGGATACTCGTACAGATCCCACGAACGGAAACTCATATTCAGATATCGTCCGTTTTCCAAGGCGCGCAGCATCGACAGTTTGTTGATCTCGTTCAGCAACACGTGAGGCATTCGCCATTGTATCTTGAGTACGTTGATAGCAGGATTCAACGTCGGATTTCCCACTAGGGAATTGTTATCATTGCGCGATCGTATCAAGATCAATTCATGACGCGCGTTGATCACCACGCGTTTGTAATCCTCGCAAAATCCCAGTAGCATGCTGAGCGGTACGTGAAAAGTAAAGTTTCTTCGCGTAGAAGTGATGTCAGCGTTATTGAGCATATCCCAGGCCAGCGTTTTTCAGAATCGTACTCGCGCCCAAAGACAGCGACGCGTAATTCTTGAGCGTTGTTGTTATTCCTACGTTTCTGTTACGATCAATCTCCACACCGTCGAGTTCGTATCGAATCTCATCGAACAAGAATGCGACGGCATTATTCGCCAATACCACGTTATCGGGTTCACCGTCTACTCTGTTCACCGTCAATATTCCTTCGACGTAGAGAAAACTTTCGCACGGCAACGTATACAGATCCTGCTGTTGTATGGGTATTCGTATCTCATCGCTATACTCGAACGTTGTGTTGGCGTACGCGTTGTACGTGTGAGTCTCGATCTTGACGATGCGATCGTCAAAGACCGGCTCGCTTCCAATGTTAAGGATATCGGTCATGATTCCTCAGATATTTCGCACCGCGAATCCCAAAGATTGTAAGAATTTAACGTTCGACGCTGTGAGTTTCTTTCTCGTATTTGTAGCGTAGCCTAACGCTGGTGATGACAATGATCGAACGATATCGTTGACCGCTACCGTAGTGTAAATAGTGTTATCTCTCGTGTGCTCCGAGTCGTTCAACACGAGCATCTCATATATGTCGCGCACACTCACGCGCGTTATCGCTGTCGCCGTCGTACGTGCAATCTGACGGTGATCTCTTCGCCTCGAAAGTCGAGCAATCGTCCGTCCTGATCCACGATGCGTACCGTTAGATCAGTAATGCTCCGTGCGATGATTGGCAGGTAAATGATCTGCGCCGGTGTTTCCGATATCTTATATCCTGGCGGCACGCTCGGAGAAAATTCGTGTATCGTGTGAACGGGTTTGCCGTTGCTGTACGCACCCGCGGTCACGTTACACTCTACGCGGATAATGTTTATATTGATGATATTAATCGGTAGGTCCGATCGGTGCCATTTTCCAGGCTGCAATATACGCTTCGACGAGAATCCCAGCAGTGATCCAATATTGTTTGGTTTGCTAAAGTTTACTCTGAAAGCGCAATTGATCTCACTTTTCATCGTGTTGTAATTAGCACGGAGCACTATCGGATATTTTACAGCCTCATCATCCTCGTACTCCGCGTTGTCATCATCGCCCTCGTCGCCATTCGCGCGAGCGGTCTCCTCTTGCGCGATATCTACGACCGATGTACGATTGCTGATGGAAGGAGCTACGCGTCGCGGGCGTTTCCGTGAAACAGCGCGTTTCAAAAACTCGTGTATCGCTCCTATCTCGTACGATCCCTCGGGTATCGTAATTTCCGTGTCATCCTCGTCGAAGTAAAATTTATTATTCGAAGAATTCACGTTTGGTATCGTGTGATAAGTCTCAAAAACCGTTAGACCGAGCTCGTAGTCACCGTCGCTCAAATCTACGGCGGGAAAGTAGGGCACCGCGAGGATGCTGCTCTTCCCGGTCAGCGTGAATGTCATAGACATGTCGGGAAAACCGTTCGACTAACACTGAGTCTCCACGGCGCACCGTCAGTTCTTAAATTTACGCCGTTCGTCGTCTATTGTCAGGAGAAATCGCAGGCACGCTTGTCCGCAGATGTTCTGATCATATGTTTGAACGGGCGTGCGATTGTACTCTATCTTCATCACGCTCGGTCCGAAATATCGCACCAACTCTTTCGGCGGTCGAAGATTACCGAAACTGTCAAAATACATCGCGCGGTTTCCCCTCTTTGCGTACGCTACCCAGTGAGTACCGGAGCCCGCTGTATCATCCAAATTTACAATACCGCTCTCGTTTCGGCGTATACCGCCGATTGGTAACGAGTCACGCATGAAAACACCCCTGAAGAACGGTACGCGCATGTGTTTCGCCAGTCGATTCAATTGTACGTTAGTCGTAATACCCGTGGGCATTTTTAACGTCTCTTTGACGTTTTTTTTTATTTTCTCTCCTCTTCTTCGACGCAACTCCCCGTCCGCGTTTGTACGGAGCGAGATAAAGTCCGCGGCCTTCCATGGCGCGATTGTGACGTTGCATCTCTTCCAGCTGACGTCGCGCGGTTTTGCGAGCGTTCACGGCCGTTGCGATCCCGGCCGCCCCGCCGGCCAGGGAACCGAGAACTCCCAGCAACGGTAGAAGCGGCAATACACCGCCTCGTTTCGTCGCCGGAAGTATCCGTTTTTTCGACGCTCTCCTCTTCTTCTTTTTCACGGTTCGCAAACCCATTCCTAGCTTCGTCTTTGCTTTCATAGCAGCCCAGACGGCTGTAGCGGCACCTCTCTCTCCGAGAGCCGAATCTCTCGCGATGACACGTCCTAGCGCCTTGTCGGCGAGTACCTTGTCCGCCGCGTGTCTCCCGGTGAGATCTTTGTTACGCGAATACGCTATGTCGTGCTCGCGACACGCCGCGTCCAATGGATTTACACCCGGATCGCCTCTGGCTAATCGCTCCTTCAGCCGAGTGCCCGGACCGCAAAACTGATAGCCGGGAATGTGCAATTCGATCGGAAGTGAGCTTATCGCGCGGTTGAAGAGACCTTTGCCTATTTTTTTCGCTGGCATTCGCCGCAATTTTTTATCAACGGTGCCGGACCGTCGATGTGCGTTCGATGATGCGGTAAATTATAATGTTCTAAGCACCGACGATATTGCTGAACCTCCGAATCCACCTTTATATGTTCCGGAAGCCTGTCCCACACGTGGTGGACGTAATCGCCACACAATTGCAACAGAACAGCCTTTGGTACAAATTGTAGCTGCTCGGCGCTGAAAATCGCGAATATCGGAAGGTCTTGATAACAGAACGAACATTTTTCTGCTACTGAGCGATGCGCGGTTTCGCGCACCTATAAATAGGCGCTCGATCCAGCCCTCTGGTCAGAAATGCGAAAAATGAGATTCGTGCGACAACCGCAGGCGATTCGCGTGACGAACTGCGACGATAGATCACGGTCGATGGGGGGCAACGCGGAGAAGCGCAGGCACGGTACGATGCTACCGGCCACTATACGCGCCATCATTTGCGGTCCCTCGAATTGCGGTAAAACCAACGTTCTGATAAGCTTGTTGGAAAGCCCGCACGGTGTACGTTTCGAGAACGTGTACGTTTACTCAAAGTCGCTTCAGCAACCGAAATATCGATATCTGGAGAATTTATTGACGTCGATCGACGAAATCGGCTACTTTACGTTCTCCAACAACAGTGACGTCATTCCACCGAGCGATGCGTGTTCAAACTCGATATTCGTTTTCGATGACGTGGCATGCGACAAGCAAGACACCGTGAGAGAGTATTTTTCAATGGGTAGGCATTCGAACGTCGACTGTTTTTATCTCTGTCAGACGTACGCGAAAATACCTAAACATCTGATACGCGACAACGCGAACCTGCTGATCCTGTTCAAACAGGATGGTACCAATCTGAAACACGTGTACAACGATCACGTGAATACCGACATGTCGTACGATGAATTCAGCGCGCTGTGCAGCGAATGTTGGCAGCGCAAGTACGGATTCGTAGTGATAGACAAGGACAGCTCGCTCAACAATGGTCGATACAGAAAAGGATTTAACATGTTCGCGATACCGCAAAAGCGGTCAGTTGTCGTCGGTACCTCGTCGAGGTAAAACGTCGGAGAAAGCATCACGTATTTCCGCGATGGCTGCGAATCGACAAGAGCATGGATATCCGCGAGCGCGAGAAGGTTGCGAAGAAGATTGCGAAAACGAGCGAGTCGATTCGCAAGAAACTTCGCGCTATGAAGACCGGTAGGATCGAAAAGGACATTGAGTTGGACACGCACTTTAAGCCTCTCATCGAGCCGTTGCAAAAGATCGCCGACAAATCGATCGCGGTGAAGAAAGAGGAGCCGGAGAGCGACGCTGAGATCGAAACGTTTTCCGAGGATGCAACGCCGAGAAAGAGAAAATGGTCGGATCACCCGCCGGCACCGCGTAAATCTAGCCAATCGAAACGATCGAAAGCTTTACTGGATGTACCACCGATAACCTCTACACCGATAACCTCATCTCCACCGATATCATCTCCGCCATACGTAACGGCGAGAAAAATGCAGCCTACAATAAAGTTCGAATTACCCGCAAACATGCCTGTTTTTGACCTCACGGACGACTCGGAGCTCGCGACGTCCTATTCGAAAGGAGTTGGAAACGTCGGAGGGTCGAGAAGCGTTGCACGATACCTTGGGTCCATTGGGCCAAGAGTACATCGGTGCTCTTATGAGTGTCAAGCCAAGGAGCGATATAGATACCGTGTACGGCGTTTATCTCGGCAACGATGGAATGATGCTCGGGAATAAACGTTTCAAGGTGGACAGCATGGATAACATATATATCGGCGACGTACATTACATTGGCACACGCGGTATTTACGAGTTGATCTTTAAAAACAAGCCTGATAAAAACATTTACACGGAGGAGGATATGCAAAAGTACAAGAATATTTTATTTGAGACGAGCACTCATAGAGCCAATCACGATCCTCTCGGGCGAATAAAGTCCAACAGTGGATACAAGTACATGAATATAATCCAGAAGTTGATACCGCCCGCATCCATGAAGAAACGATCCGGAAAAGGATTAATCGCGCCTCGCGCGATGACGCTGACCGACAATAAGATCGATTACGTGCACTGGGACGATCCCAACGAGCTGGTGGATCGTCTACGATTGCTCGACGCTTCGCACCACGCTGGCAACAATGCCCACGACAACGAGATCCTGTCGATCATCGAGGAACTTTCGCGAAGCCGGTCTTATTATAAATTGAGCCGCGCGGCGGCGAGCCGCTCAATCAGCGTCGAAATGCCGATCAACAAATTTGGTATATTCGAGCAGAGCAGAGACGCGTCGAACGCCGTATCGTACCATCAGTGGAGTGGATTAATGAGAAATTTCGTGCGCGATAACGCTCTGTGTCGCACTGCTACGGACTTTGACGCAAATTCGCGCAAGATTCGTCGCGTGGCGCAACCGGAGGCTGACGGTGACGCGGTTAACAAACTGTACGTGGAACAGAGCGTTAAGAGTTTGAGAGACGAAGCGGAATTCGAGAAGTATCGTAAAGCGCTATTGGAGACTGAATTTGAAACGAATCTTAGACTTCTGAGAGATAGCGTTAAAATATTGAGAGATCAGTTGGAAGAAATCGAAACGAATCTGATCGCGCTCAAACGAGATACGCAAGCCGTGTTGGACGCGAACCGAGAGGCGCTCGAGGCACATATCTTTCGATCGACGAAACCTGAATAACGATGGACAGCGGCAAACGATCCGGGAAAGGTTACGAAAGGCTGCCCAATGACGACGACGACGACGAAGGGCGACGAGCGATTCAGGAACGGTCATCGAGCAGTTACAACGAACGGCTCAGAAGCGGTTACGAACGGTTCAGGAACGGCTGTGAACGGTTAATGAGCAGAAACAAACGACAAGCCGATGACAAAGAACCGCTATTGAGCGACAAGGAACGGAAATAAACGGTTATTGATTGGTTTAAAAAAAGTTTAAGATATAATTTCTTTGCGTGTATTATTACACACCGTTAAAAAAAAACATGACATCGTCGAAATCCGATGGACGCAAAAATATCGAAAAACGACGACTCGTCGAGGAACTGCACGCACCGGCGAGAAGAAATTTTCCCCGAAGACGCGTCATCGTGCGTGGGTACGATGACCTGTGGCAGGCTGACATCGTCGAGATGCGTCCTTACTCGCGTTTCAATAGAGGCTACCACTACATACTTACCGTCATCGATGTGCTGAGCAAGTACGCGTGGGCCGTGCCACTCAAGAGTAAAGGCGGAAGCGAGACAGCTGACGTTATCGCTAAGATAATTCGAGACAGCAAGAGGTGCCCGAAAAACTTGCAAACCGATATGGGGAAGGAATTTTACAACGCCGACGTGCAACGTCTCATGAAAAAACACGGCATTAATCATTATTCCACATATTCGGTGATGAAGGCATCGGTCGTCGAGCGATTCAATCGCACGTTAAAGAATGACATGTGGAAGATGTTTACGCTCAATGGGACTTACAAGTGGGTCGACGCGTTGCCGCGACTCGTGTCGGATTACAACGCGCGCAAGCATCGAACGATCGGCGTGCGGCCCGTCGACGTTACTCCCGCGATCGCCGAAAGACTCTTGAACACGGTGTACAGCGAGATAAAGATCGCGGGTCCGGCAAAGTTCAAAGTAGGCGACCCGGTACGCGTCAGCAAGTACAAGACTGTTTTCGAGAAAGGTTACACGCCGAATTGGACAACCGAGGTTTTCAAAATTGTTAAAGTACAGCGTACTAATCCCGTAACCTATCTACTCGAGGACTATCGAGGAAAATCTGTCACCGGAGGATTCTACGAGCATGAGCTGCATCGCGCGGCTTATCCAGACGTGTATCTCGTGGAGAAGGTACTTCGCAGGAGGGGTGACGAGGTTTATGTGAAATGGTTGGGATTCGATGGATCGCACAATTCATGGATACACAAGGACAACGTGATTTAATATATATATAATGACATTTATTTTTACTGTATAAAAAATACATAAATAAAAATGTAATACATATAAAAATACATTTAAGGAAATAAATATGTAGAAAATAAATTTTGAAATACATATAAGAAATATGAAATATTAAATCAATATCTTTATTAATATCCCATCCAATATAAAATGTTGCATACATACATCCAATATCTTTATTAATATCATGTTCAATATAAAACGTTTTATTTCATACATTACATACATATATACTTACATTATGTTACACGTTATACATTACGTTATACATTACGTTATACGTTATGTTATAAGTTATACGTTACGTTATACGTTACGTTATACGTTACGTTATACGTTACGTTATACGTTACGTTATACGTTATATTGCATATATACATACATACATACATACATACATACATACATACATACATACATACATTACGTTACAAGGGTATTCGATAATGCCCCCACGGTAACGTATCGGTCGTATTCGATAAGATATATCGTTTGTCGTCGTACGGACTCAGAGCGATTTTCGTCTCGGACACTGTACGCACTTGGTGCAATTTCGATCTTATACAGGACTGCTGTCGCATCACTTCAATTTCATCACTCAAACACCGCGTGTAGTCGTCGAACGTTATCGTTCTCGCGACAACGTTACTCTTTACACCTTTTGCTCTCTTAGTATCTTTTTTACCATCGACTCGCAAGGCGTACATTTTCGCCCTGAGTCCAACGAATTCAGTCATGATCGCGCCGTTATTTTCATCCTTCATCAAGCCCGGCACCTTCTTGTTCTCAAGCGGTATACCGTACGCGTTGTCGACCGGGTAATCGCTCGTATCAAACCTAGCGATATCACGTTTCACGTTCTCGTACACATCCTCGCACTCTATATGGTAGATCAAACTGTCCGTGTCCGTGTACATAATTTTACACTTGTCGCTATACAGAGGAGACATGTACTCGTGATGAAATTCATACAAACATATCTTAGATATGTCGAGGATGCACATACCCACGTAGATAGGTTTGTTAAATTTCACCTCGAGTTTACGCATTTCTATGGCAACCAGATTTTCCGAAAAAATACTCCTGCTATGGAAATTTGGTTTAGCGATCATTGCCTCCGCGCCGTATCTACCCTCCCAATGAGTCAATAATTTTACGTCTACATGATTACGCACATTCTCCATCGTTTTTCCGAATACCGCATTATTCATCAATTTATATAAATTCTTTTCGAAATCATTTGTCGCGCGCGTTCTAAACAGAGTGTTTAATTCGATGTAATCGCGGAGCCATGGAGATTGAGCAAATTGCAATACGCGATGTATTTTTGTAACTCGAAGGCCGTGGCGCGTGCATTGCTGAAGGTTACGATAGTGTATGACATAGCGCTTCTTATCGCACACAGTCGCAAGGAGCTTGGCCTGCCGCGCGCCTGGCGGCTTATCGCGCGTCGGACAGAACGGTAGGTCAGTGTGCGCGTCGTGTTTATTCTGAGGGTACTCCAGATCGACCTCGAGAATATAACCTGTGGGCGAATTCGTATCGATCGCGCTAATATCAAAATTCGAAACGTCTTCGACCCATCGAAAATCTGCGTACGGTAGAGGTTGGCACATTGCCCAACCGTACAAGTTGTTTACGTCGAAATACATGAGGTACGACGATGGTTTCGATGGATCGTACGACTGCATGTACTTGTTATTGGCTCGCGCGTATCTGCCCGAACATTGACTCAGACCGCCGCGAATACCACGTTCGATAAACATTACCATATCTATATCGGTGAGCAATTCGAAATTTACGCGAGTATGCTTCAACATGGCGTCCCATGTGAAACCTGGCAATGTGTAGTAATAAGCGGGGTCTAGTCCGTAACTTTTGATGCAACTGTCACGAAAATTTTCGAAAACGTCAGCCAATAACAATACATCTGTTTTTAAATACAGATCGCTGTATTCTCCCAAGGTTCGAACGGAGAACCGCTGCCAAACGTTCACGGCGTGCGCGTAATCACTCTCGGATACAGTGTCACCGACCAAGGAACTGTAAAATAATTCGCGCGACGGTAAACGCGTATCCTGCAACTTGTCCACGCAATCCACGTATTCGTAAGGAAAGACACCTTTTCGCGTCAGTAGTTCTAAATCGTGGACTGATAATTCGGAAAATTTTGAACGTACAATTTTTAATTTGTTTTTATCGAGAAAGGATGCCAATTTTTCGAGACTAGTGGTGAGAAATTTTAACGAATCGATGAACCGTAATTTTATATTGTTTCGCGAATCTGATTTGTCGGCGGTGTCTTTAAAGTTTTTCGTGAACGAGATATATTTTTCTTTAGTTAACGGTAGTACTTCGATCGAGCCTTCGAACGCGGCAGCTATTTCGTTTATGATAAAATGTGCGTCATAGCCGGATAAATTGTGAAACACTACGGGAATGACATATGAGTCTTTATAATTGAGATTACAGTTTGAATGCGCGGGACCTCTATAGCGGCCGGTCAGATGGCAATGATCGCGTACTCGCTCCTCATCGTCGTTTAGTGTGAACGGTTTATCGCAAATGTGGCAGTGCGTCGCGCTGTGAAACGCATGCCACTGTTCTTTCGAGAGCGTTTCCATGGGGACATTGGCGGATAAAATACCCTTTACGCGATGCGCTAATTCCTCGAGTTCGTTGGCGAACCATGCGACGCAATCCTTATCGCGGCGAAACTGATACGTAGATAACGAGTCGTCGTACGAGCACTGCACGTAGTACCCGACGCTAAATACCTCGTGGCGTTGATATGCGTACGTGGACGTTCTCTCATCCGCTTCCATCTCTTCCAGGGTGCATTCGAGATCGGCGTACACGACGAATGGGAGCCGCTCCTTTCTGTTGTAGTTGCGGAAGCTCAGCCATTTGTCGTCTTCGTTCGGTAGTCGGATGGCGCAGTCGTTTATCTCACTGCAGTCTACCGTGTGCGATTGCAACTTGTCGTTTGTGTAGAAATAGTGTAGACATCTGCAAAAAAAATTTGCAATTTTTTTACATATATTTTTTATATAGAAATATAAATTATCGTATATTATTATTTCTTTAATGTATTACTCACCGATCGCAAATGTATTTCCTATGTTCATCTCTATTTATTTGTGAGCTCACAAGGCGGGACAGGTTCTTTATCCACGCGAAATGTCCCACGTTGTAGTCTCGCGAGTCTTGCACGTACAGCAGATTGACGTGCTTTTCTCTCTTCCGGTCGGTGAGCCGTATCGGTAGAACGGTTAGCGTTTTATGTCCCTCGATGGTGTAGACATTTATCAATACGTCATTGAGTCGTTCAAATGTACTAATTCCTTTCAGAGACATAGGAAACTCAATGTCTTGTACATTTAACACGGTTGTATAATGCGGGTACAAGGATACCCGTTCCGTATGTCGCTCGACTGGATACAGCGCGGCGACCACCGACCACGCGAAACATGCATTGTCCGTGGACCGGACGTTAATCACCGCATTCTTCCTCAATATCTCTTGCGGTAATTTCAGGTGACATCCCGCGCGCATAGGATCGTACCTGTTGATATTAATTGTAAGATCGAGGATACGCGATAGCGCCCACCCGCTATCTCGCTCCTGGAACTCCTCGAGTTTCGCCAGTGTGGGTTCGATAACGTGTCGCTCGTACCACTCACGCATATCGGATGTACGAAAGAGAGCATAGTTATTCGTGTTCATACTCTTATTGTCACGTTTATCACCCGTCACAAACTCACCGTTGAACACGGTGTTCACTTTCACGCTGTTGTGTCTGTTTATAGCGTCTTGCACTTTTTCGAGCACTACACTAGCAGCGTCCACCATAAATTGTCGCGGTTCGATATAGTCTGTGTTAATCACCGCACCAGTCCGTATACGGTTTTCGAACGCAGCATCGATCTCTCGCCAAACGAGTCTTTCCGCGTTATTGCCGTCGCCACTACTGGTGCCCGCGACCACCAAATCACCACCGCTGTGTATAAAACGTCTATCTAATTGAATTCTCGCACCCTCGAGTAGTCTGACATTCGACACCAATAAATGTCTATCTCCAGGCCAGAGCCACGGACGCTTGGCGCGACAGTGCTCTTCGAGCTGTTCGATGGTTTCCTCGCATCGCTGTGCCCACGTGAAATACTCGCTCAAGGTAGCGACTTGGCGCGACTGCTCCAACAGTTCGCGCGCAATTTTATTGAGATGTTCCATGTTTTTTGTGTTTTATAGTAATGTTTTTTAAATCACGTCACACACTTTTACGGAGCACTTGCACGTGACTCGATCACACCATAAACATGTTCGTTCGCACTCCTGAACGTGATAGTGCATACACAAAAAATCATGAGGAAAGAATGGGATGACGTCATAACCGAATGATGCAGTGAAACATGTCCCAACACGTTCGCTCAAAACCTTGATAAACACCGTTTCTCAGAATACGTTCTAGAAGCATTAATCCCCCACCACGTCATAATTTAAAAAAAGGGGTAGGGTGTTGCCGCGTATACGCTCCGTTAATTTTATGCGAACGGTCAGTCTTGTACAAACGGTCGACTTGCCATAACCGAGATTGAAAAAATGTACTCCGCTGCGGGAAACAACAGTGGTGGTGGTGCAAGCATAAATTATTACGTGCCGCTTCCCGAAGCTGCTACTCCATCGAATGCGAACAAGTAAGTTTCCTTTCATTTATAGAGTATCCTATTTTATAATTTTTCCAATTTTCTTATTTTAAGACTTATCTTGTTCTTTTTTTTACAGCACTTCGTTGGAGCGTCGTGCGGTGCGTCTATTCAACAGACGATACGCATTGACACCTACTGCTTACAAATATTTGGAAATTGGGGTCAGCGTCAGTCTGAAACCTCCACACGAATCCTCCTTTGTCGAATTGGTTCTTGGCGACAACCGAGGAAATAAAATCGCGATGTCTTCTTGGACGTGGAAGAAGATCATCGATAGACGCACGGATTTCGAGCGACTCGTGCGGTCAGCTGTCGGTCATACGCTGACTATTCCGGCTCTTCCATCAGACAACCTACTATTCGAAGTTGTGCAAATGCGTGACGATAAACTTGTAAAATTGTCGTCGGGCAATACTTCGTTGTACATGAAACCTGCAACTATTATGTTTTTCTTCGAACTCGAACAATGCGTTGAGTTGGTATGCTTCCATCTATATGAGTGTGCGAGAGAGGTAGATAAGAGCCTCCGCGAGTTGGGAAGTCTTCTACGAACAAATTGTATTAGTGAAAAATGCGACGCCGTGCGTTTCTTGCGCAGCCATAACTATCACGATCTAACGTCAATTGTAGATTGTGAACTCATAGCGTATGCTATGGATGCAATTATGTATGCTACATCGAAAAATAAATCTTTTGATGTAGTAGATCTACATGAATAAATGTATAACATATATGTACATTACAATGTTTTATTTTATATCTCCTTTCCCATCCACTTTGCATGAATATATATATATGTAAAAGAAAAATAAAGCCTTTCTTCAGGTCACGACGTACAACTTTATTTTCCACTCGAGCGATATACGCAACGTTCGCCTGAACATCGGCGCTCGCTTCTGTAGTGCGAGACGCGATTTGTTTACGAGCGTGAAAGATGAACCGATATGCCCGTCCTAAACTACGATATTTGACTCTTCGTAGAAAGAATCACGGCGCCAGTCGGTTACGGTGTCTCGTGTTTACAGATCGAGCGAGCGTTCTAGCGGGTTTCTTGCCGCAGTTACGCCTCAGTCTGCAACAGTCGCTCGCCGGTTGTATAACGCGTCGTTCGCGGTGACAGTTTTTTAATTTTTTTTAGTCATCAGTTTTTGTTTTGTGTGTGTGTGTGTGCGTGTGTGTGTATGTGTGCATGGTGGTGGTGGTGGTGGTGGACGCGGCTGGGGTGAACTAGGCTGTCGACGATTACTCCGGGAAATTCTACGATTGCTCGAGCGTCACTCCGTCGGGCGCGGACACGGGCATCCCCCCCCCCCCAAATTAAGGTAAGAGCGAACGCGAACGCGAACGGCGGCGCGGGCGGGCGGCGGCGGCGGCGGCGGCGGCGGCGGGCCCTACCCCTAACGCGGTACACCTCCCCCGCGCGGACCCTACGCGACACCCCTCCCCCGCGCGGACCCTACGCGGCACCCCTCTCCCCCGCGGACCCTACGCGGCACCCCTCTCCCCCGCGGACCCTACGCGACACCCCTCTCCCCGCGGACCCTACGCGGCACCCCTCCCCCGCGCGGACCCTACGCGGCACCCCTCCCCCGCGCGGACCCTACGCGGCACCCCTCCCCCGCGCGGACCCTACGCGACTCTAACGCGGCACCCCTCCCCCGCGTCACGTCAACACCCCTCACCCTCCTTTGTAATATGAGACGCCGCCTGTGCCGTCGTCCACCTCGCCCTCGGTTACCCCCCTGCCCCTCACCCCCCCCCCCCTCATTGCCCCATGGGTCGGAACCGGGATACTATCACTACTCGTGTAATTCAAGTAATTTATCGTGTCGTTAATTGCGAAAGGGGTGTCGCGAGTAGCTTCCGTATCGCGCTAGCGCACCTACGTTCGTGCGAGCGGTCGACCGAAGATCTTCGCGTCACCGTAAGTTTTTTGTGTTGTTTGCGAGCAAATTCCAGTGCGCCCAGCGGGGCGCCGCTCGTCACTTGTAACGTGAAAACTCCGTCGATTCCCTTCTCGCGATAATATTTCTGTTTCGGCGATGTTAATAATAAGTTAGATTTAAGTTTTGCGTTTGCGAAAAATCCGCTTGTCGAGTCAATTAGATCTGCGTTTTGTTTCCGCGATAAGCCTGAGTATCGGCTACTTAGATTCACGTTTCGTCGCCGCGATAAGTCTGTTTCGCAAATTAATTAGAGTTAAGTTTGTTCTCGCGACAAGCCTGTTTGTCGGATTGTAGATTCTAATATTGTATTGTCAATTACTCCGTACGTTGTAACGCTCGAATTTGCGTTTCTTATACCGCGTATTGTTTACTCGTGGTCTTTACCGAGTATATTCAAGCTATTCACGGTTCTGTTTAGCTTTCACCTGCGATACTTTCCCCGGACAGCCCTTGTTTTCGAACGATTCCAACCGACGTTCACTTATTTCTTTTGTCATTGTCTGACTAATATTTCCCTGCCGGGACGACCGCTTGCTATAACAAACTACGCCTATTTGTAATATTTTCTCCCGCGAAATTATTGTTCAACCGGACCGATCAAAACCGTTAATTACGCGCTGTTCCAAATTTAATACTCTGATTACTTTTCCTTCTCCGAATACGAGACACTATTTATTTAAATAAATCAAACTGCTACTTTTATATTGTTCAATTGCTAATACTTCGATTATTTATTTGATTTCTAATAAACGAGATTTATAGTTCATTAGATGTACGGCCGTTTAAGTGTGACTTTTTTTTGTGTTTGTGCCACGACCCGCGCTGCCCTGCCTCTACCCTGCTCCTCTGCCGTTAGGTCGAGCCGGCTGGCCCCTCGTGCGACAGGCTATGGTTTTCGCGAGTTCGCGTTCGAGATTCCCGAATAATTAGTGGACGCGAGAGATTCGCGTCTGGCGCCCAACCGATTTAGTGGATAACCGCCTGACTCGCGTGAGGGACTATTCCGAGAGGCCTATCACCCGACTCTCTCAGCGTCCCTTTGATCCGGCCGAAAAAGCCGTGACAAATTTGGCACGGCTTTTTTGGGCCGGATCAAAGGGACGCTAAGAGAGTCGGGTGATAGGCCTCTCGGGATAATCCCTCACGTGAGTCAGGCGGTTTGCAACTAAATCTGTTGGGCGGCAGACGCGATATTCTCGCGTCCACTAATTATTCAACAATCGCTAACGCAAACTCGCGAAACCACAGCCTGTCACGCGAGGGGCCAGCCGGCTCGACCTAACGGCAGAGGGGCAGGGTAGATGCAGGGCAGCGCGGGTCGTGGCACAAACACAAAAAAAATTCCACATAAAAGGCCGTACGTTTAATGAACAATAAGTCTCGTTTATTAGAAAGAAAATGAATAATCAAAGTATTAGCAATTGAACAATATGTAAAAAGAGGAAGTATATATTTGGAAATTGTATTATATGCTGGCAATTTATGTAAGATTGATGTAAAAGGAAGCCATCCTAAGCCGCAAGGCAAGGATTAAAATAAATAATATAAATAAAATACTACAATAAAATGAAATTTTATAATTATTTTTTAATAAAATAATGTGCTTTATTGGTGCACAGAATTAATATTTAATTAAAAACAAGCTTTTTAAGTGTTTATTTTGTAATAATAAAAGGTAATTATTACAAAATTGAATTTCGACAAAAAGTCGTAAAGTAAATTAGAAAATAAAACAAGTGGATAAATTTTGGAATTTAATTCCTTATATAATCAATATTAAACTTTTTAAAATACATTACACGGATAAATAGGGCGTCTTTGTGTAAGTCTGTGCGTAAGTAGAAAGGGAAGAACGCTAATGGCTCCTGCACACAATACGCGGCAACGCTTGCCGCGCGGCGGAAGTTGGTGCAACAGCCAACCAAATCTATTGCCGCGCGGAAAAAGTTAAACTCGATCCAACTTTGATTGGCTAACGCGTGAGGCACGCGTTATTCCCTAGCGTTGCCGCGTCCTGTATGCAGGAGCCATAATAGTGTGCGGTGTGCGCAACTGCGCTGGTGATTCGGTGGATAATCACCAGCGATCGCCGCCATTCCCGCCGCGGTCTTCTCTCCCTGTCTCTCGCATGGCTACGTAGAACAAGCACTACACCCACAGACTTCGTGACTACACCGCATAGCGAACGATTGTTTTAATTTCAGGTAATTTTTCTTTATTTAATAAGTATTATTTACATAAATATTTCCAAAATTATTTTTGTAAAATAACCAATTTGTTTTCTTTAAAACCGTACAACTTTTGCGTGAAACATTTTTTTCAAAAATGCATAGTTTTCGTAAAATTTAGGGATTGCCATACTTCTGGCAAACCCAGCTTGTTTGAAATAACCGCGTAATGTGACCTCGCGAGGAGAGGCAGAGCGCCGTTGTATTGACCGCTATGTCGATAAATCAATTTTACCAGTTACTCGCGGCGTGGTAACCGGGCGGCGCTTGGCGTTGTCGCCAACGCGCACTTCCGATTGCTGTTCGCGGCGTGGTAACCAAGCGGCGCTTGGCGTTGTCGCCAACACGCACTTCCTATTTTTTGCGACGTGGCCGGAAAAGATGAAACGACGTTCGTTTCTCTGTGCGTCGGTTGCGGCCATTAGAAGGTTCGAGCCGGTCACCCGTGTCGTGACCACGAGGAGTTTTAGATTGCGTTACAGTCTCGCATCGTGTCGTATCGCAAGGAGTCGGTGACAACTGTTGTCACGATTGCTTCCTGCTCAGGGAACTACCACAACTGTCCGGCTCCGATTTGAATTTCCTTTAAGTATGTTGTTAAACACAAAAATCCAGAAGACAACTATTTTTTTATAGGCGCGCTAATTCATCTTTAGGGGGTAGAACACCCCTTCGAAAAAATCGGTTTTCTCTTTCGGGCCGAATATCTCCGAAACTATAAGAGATAGAAAAGTTTTCCAAAATGGAAATTAAATGGCTTTAAAAGTACTTTGAAATAATAACAAAATAATTTTTTTATTTCTTTTATTTTTAAATATACCCTTGCCACCAATACATTTTTTCAAAATTTTAAAATTTTTTTATCACCAAATGAAAGGTTATTTTTTTACGAATTCAACCATATATGATAAAATTATGTTACGATGAACCATTTTCAAGAATTAATTACAAACGCCTCTGTACATACGCAATCCATGCTCATCCGGTACTATGTGCGTAAGTAATTATTGTCAAAACAATAAGATATATAAGAAATGTGGTAAGTAAAATTTTTATAGTTTTCTATATTGTGACGTCCGTCGGTACATTTCTTTTTCTACACCCCCCTTTTTTTTTCTCGGCGACAACGACGCCGATGGTAATAATATAGTAAGAATAATTATACAAGGTGTACCTAAACTGGCGATAAATATTTTAATGACAAATACTTTGTAACATTTTAAGACAAAAATTCTAATACGAAAATGCCGAAGCTATAATAGTTTTCAAATGAGAGAAGTTTAAAGATAACGAATGAGAAGGTTAGATTTTCGCGCGCTCAGGGATGGTGACATGGCCAATGATAAAGGTGCTTTCATGAATCGAATGCCTTTGAGTAATGTGAAATTATTGTAAAGAAATTCAAATGTTTTATTAAGAAACTATATTTGTTTGTCCGTAATAAATTATTTATTCAATAATTCAATATATCCATGATATGTGTTATTATGTCATATTTATTTGGTTAATTCATATGATGGTAATAAATCTCCGCGATGAAAATTGATCAAATCGATGAAATCATTTTTATTCCAACTTTTGATTAAATTCGTCGATAAAATTATTAATACCGATTATTTATTCAATTCTGATACAAGTCTAGACACTCTCCAGACTCTTTCTTAAAAATCGTAATAAAATCTTAGGTGTTTAGAAAAGAAAGAAGTTAACATAATGAAATAAAATTGAAAGAATTAACGTAAAATAAATCAAAACAAGCGTACTTCATCAAAACCCACAAAATAATTTTTAAATAATTTTTTCAAAATATTTTTTTACGACGTAAATTACTATAAGCTTCCTTTTTAATGTTAAAATTGATTTATTTACATCATTAGAGTGAGTAAGTGATTTATTATTAATTAGACAATAGAAAGAAAAATTTTAAATTAAATTAAAATTACAAAATGTGTGAATTAATAAAAACTAAAATACAAAAGGTATGAACTAATAAAATTAAAAATACAAAACGTGTAAATTAATAAAATTAACTAATATGTACATGAAGTCCATTTTGCGGTCCAAACGCTCACCGCTCAAATCCAACAAAATATCTGTGAAAAACGTTAGCATTAGTCATGAACCGTTCATAATTTTCTCGCTCAAAACCAGTAGCAAATTAATAGTATAAAGATGATACCTCTATTTATAAAAGGTGTTCGAAGTGTCCACCGTCACATTCGATGCACAATCGTGCACGTTGTAACAAACTCGTTGTTGCATTTAAAATCATTTGTGGCGTAATGTTTGCAAATGCTTCGATGATTTTGTCTTGCAATTCCACTCGATTTTCGATTTCTTCTTTATAAATGTATTCCTTAACATGGCCCCACAAAAAAAAATCTAACGGCGTTAGATCAGGCGATCAAGCCGGCCAATTTATAGGACCATTGCGTCCAATCCACCTTTCGGGAAACTTGTCATTTAATGTTCGCCGCACAAGTACAGCATTATGAGGTGGGGCTCCATCTTGTTGAAATACCATTCGTTGTCGTATATTTAACGGTACATTTTCGAGCAATTGTGGTAAATGATTATTTAAAAAGTCGTTATATGTGACACTATTAAGTACCCGCGGCATTTTGAAAGGTCCAATCTACAAATTAATATTACAATTATTACTTCTACGGGCAATAATATCAAAATAATACAATACGTATGTATTATCATTTAACTTACTACTGAATCATGAAGTAAACCTGCCCATAAATTTATACTGAATCGGTGTTGGTAATTTCTAATGGTATATCCGTTAGGGTTTATATTGCTCCAAATATGTGCGTTATGTATATTGAACGAACCCTCGCGAGTAAAATGAGATTCGTCTGTAAATAATATTGTTTGCAAATATCCAGGTTGTACCTCTTCTTGTGTCAATAACCACGTACAAAAATTAATTCTACGTGCGTAATCCTCAGGCAATAAATTTTGAACTCTTATAAAATGATAAGCATGTAATCGGTTTTCCTTTAGAATGCGTTGTACTGTTGTCTTGGATATCTCTAATCTTCGACTTATGGTGCGTATACTTGTACGAGGATTTTCATCTATCGCCGTTAAAACGGCATCTTCGATTTCATTAGTACGAACGTATTGGTCGCGACCGCCAATATCTTTTCTTATCGGCATCACGTTTCCTGTATTTCGCACTCGATTTATTAAACGTAGAAATACATTGTGATTGGGATGTCTACGCTCAGGAAAACGTATAGCATATTCTTGTGCGGCAAAAAACGAGTTCTGATTACATTCACCATAAATGATAAGCATGTCACAATACTCGTTTGGTGTATAATCCATTTTATTTTTTAACTCGGCCACTAATTTTTAGGTTGTGTAACAATTGATTGTTTTATGTTTTTTGTCGTGTTAAATAAATAAAATGGATTATACACCAAGAATATGCAAGAATATAAAAAAATATGCAAGAACATCTTAGACGTCTTCTTGAGCGTAGACCTCCCAATCACAATGTATTTCTACGTTTAATAAATCGAATGCGAAATACAGGAAACGTGATGCCGATAAGAAAAGATATCGGCAATCGCGAACGATACACATTCGTACTAATAAAATCGAAGATGCCATTTTAGCGGCGATAGATGAAGATTCTTGTACAAGTATACGCACCATAAGTCAAAGATTAGATATATCCAAGACAACAGTACAACGCATCCTAAGGGAAAACAGATTACATGTCTATCATTTTATAAGAGGTTAAAATTTATTGCCTGAGGATTACGCACGTAGAATTAATTTTTGTACATGGTTATTGACACAAGAAAAAGAACAATCTGGGTATTCGTAGACAATATTATTTACAGACGAATCTTATTTTACTCGCAAGGATTCGTTCAATATACATAACGCACATATTTAGAGCAATATAAACCCTAACGGATAAACCATTAGAAGTTACCAACACCGAGTTAGTAGAAATTTATAAGCAGGTTTACTTCAATCATGATTCAGTAGTAAGTTAAATTATTATACATACCTACGTATTGTATCATTTTGATATTATTGCCAATAGAAGTAATAATTGCAATATTAATTTGTAGATTGGACCTTTCTCGAAATGCCGCGTGTACTTAATAGTGTCACATATAACAATTTTTTGTATAATTATTTACCACAATTGCTCGAAAATGTACCGTTAAATATACGACGACGAATGGTATTTCAACAAGATAAAGCCCCATCTCATAATGCTGTACTTGTGCGGCGAACATTAAATGACAAGTTCCCCGGAAGGTGGATTGGACGCAATGGTCCTATAAATTGGCCGGTTTGATCGCCTGATCTAACGCCGTTAGATTTCTTTTTGTGGGTCCATGTTAAGGAATACATTTATAAAGAAGAAATCAAAAATAGAGTGGAATTGCAAAACAAAATCATCGAAGCATTTGCAACTATTACGCCACAAATAATTTTAAATGCAACGACGAGTTTGTTGCGACGTGCACGATTGTGCATCGAATGTGACGGTGGACACTTCGAACACCTTTTATAAATAGAGATATCATCTTTATACTATTAATTTGCTACTGGTTTTGAGAGAAAAAATTATGAACGGTTCATGACTAATGCTAACGTTTTTCTTAACAGATATTTTGTTGAATTTGAGCAATGAGCGTTTGGACCGCAAAATGATTGCCTGCATGTACATATTAGTTAATTTTATTAATTCACACGTTTTGTATTGTTAATTTTATTAGTTTATACGTTTTGTATTTTAGTTTTTATTAATTCATACATTTTGTAATTTTAATTTAATTTAAAATTTTTTTCCATTGATGTAAATAATTAATTTTAACATTAAAAAGGAAGTTTATAGTAATGTACGTCGTAAAATAATATTTTGAAAAAATTTATTTAAAAATTATTTTGTGGGTTTTGTTTAGGATTGGATAAAAATTCGATAAAGTCGGTATAATGGGCGTTGTAGCGACAGCAAACGGCCCTGGTGCGAGCACAAACAACCCTCGGGATCGACCCGAGCTCGCCCGGAATCACCCGGTTGTCGCGCCTATTATTCCGACCTCGCGGTTGCACACCGTGTACGCGTTTCCTAATTTATGTATACCGCGCAACGCGTTACATCGTGGATCGATGGTGATTCGTCCTTTGCGAGCTCAACGACCCCCGTCGAGAGTCTCCCATCGGGACGAAGGACGATCGTGATCGATCCGCGCTCTCTTCTGTTCGGTCTCTCTAAAAGAAAAGTCGAGCCGGCCGTTCGCGGAAATTATAATCTCGGGAGTGTTCTCGAAAGTAATTGCGCGGCGTTCGTTAAGTTTCATCGCGAGCCGCACCCGCTCGATTGGTCGCCGCGTGAAACATCGTACATCGCTCTTTCGTTCACGTGAAAGGAAGAGTGAACTGGTATTCGTCGCGTTAGCACCCGATTCGATTGGTCATCGCGCGAATTCCGGGAAATTGGGTACGCATCGAGCACCCGTGCAAAGGGTTGCCTCGTGCACACAAGTTTCGTCGCGATCTGCACCCGCTCGATTGGTCGTCGCGCGAAACGTATCATTCCCGAGTTTTCCGTTCGCCAAAGATTCGAAGTGGCGAATCATTGTAACGGATCACGCATTTACGCCGTGCGCGGTAGCGTGATCTTCCGAGAAAGAACCGTGTCGACGTCGATACCGTCACACGATTCAACCCGAGTTTTCGCGAGTGCATCCTTCCGATCGTTGCGAGAAACCGGCGAAGGCTCCGAGGAGCATTTATCTATTCAAGCGAAGCAGGCGGTCGATCCCGATATCGAGCCCGCTCGCGGCCATCTTGTCGTGCCGCTCCGTTCTCATCGTTAACGCGGAATTACCGCGTCTCGTACATTTAAGTTACGTTTCATGTAAAACTCGTGCCCGCTATCGCGGTCCGAGTTACTAAGGGCGTCTGAGCATCTCGCGAGTCATCGCGTTCGCGGTCGCTCATCTGCGTCGCGAGCAAGATATCCGTCGGTCGCGTTCAAGATCTCCGATCGCGAGAGCGGTAACCACGCGCTCTTCAAGATCTCCGTTTCGCGAGCCATCGCAGAGGATCCGAGTGACGCAAGATTTCCGTTCCGACATCTCCGCAGATGCTCAGCCCGCTCGGTCGCGCGAGTGCGAAACATGTTGTAAACTTTCGTGTGAATAAATTGTGCTTGTGAATAAAAAAAACAAAAGTGCGCGTGTCATCTCTCTCCCCTCCTCGCGAATCCTCTCGGACCTTGCCTCGCGCCCTTGTCAGGGTGGTCCCGGCATTCAATTTCGTGTCCCGAGGTTACCTCGGCCGAGCACGAAACATTCTGGTCCTTCGAGCCGGATCGAGGCAATTCACAGTTCCGAGAAGTGCGGGAGTGTTTAGACGCGCACGTCTGTGGACTTGTCAGGCACAATGAGTGAACAACTGCTAGAAAGGCAATCCCAACGACTGCGAACGGTTGACCGCGCGCTGGACAACTTTAAGAAGATTGGAAGAAATAACTTGACAGCGGCGAAGATTCGCAGTCGAGTCAGTGCATTGAAAGACGTCTGGGCAGAGATTAAAGGTGGACACTTCGCCCTCCTGGCCGCTATCCCCATTGCTGAGCGAACGACTCACGAATACTTCCAGGATAACCAGTACGAGGCCTACGAGGAGAAGTATTAGAGCACTTGCGACTATATGAACGAGTGTCTGGAGGAGCTGGAGCCGTATGTAAGTCCGAACCAATCTTTCGCTTCCGGACCACAGTCACCAATGTTGCCGTCGTCCGCGTTTTCTTTGTCACATCTTCCGCCGATAAAACTTCCTCCGTTTGACGGGAAGTACGAGGAATGGGAGAGCTTTCGCGATCGGTTTACGTCCCTTATTATCAATAATAAAGACGTTTCAAATTTCTCGCGTATGCATTATTTAATTTCATGCCTCCGGGATCGCGCTCTTGATTGCGTGAAAGATCTCAACGTTATCGCGGAGAATTTCGACATTGCATGGAATATGTTGAATGCGCGCTTTGAGAACAAGCGCCGTTTAATAAGTATTCACATGTCAACGCTGCTTAATTTGCCAACGGTCTCGAAAGAATCCGCTCTCGAGTTGCAATCATTACGCGATAAAATAAACACAGCAGTCGCGGCGTTAAATAAATTAAATCGCACGCCGGAAGAATTATGGAGCGATATTCTAATAAGTCTCGGGTCACAAAAACTCGATGCAGTAACGCGAAAGGCATGGAATCTAAGGTTTAGTGAGGATTGGAATCCTCCGTCATATGACGAATTAAAAAAATTCTTGGATAACCGAATCCGAGCTCTCGAAGATTGGAAGCTCCCCCCTTCTTCCTCCGACAAGTCAAAAAATCCGAATACTCATAAGATTAGCGCAAATGTGTGCGCGAAAACTTTCCCGCCATGTTCGTTATGCAAAGCGAAGCATGCTTTCTCGGTCTGTCCGCAGTTTACCGGGAAGAGTCCGAATCAACGACGAGAGATTGTACAAAAGGAGAGGCGGTGTTTCAATTGTTTAAGTCAAAATCACGGAGCAAAAACGTGCTCCAGTACATATACCTGTCGTCTTTGTCAAAAGAAACATCACACGTTGCTTCACGTGGATTCCGACTCTTCCGCGAAACCCGCAGAGGTCATGGCGTCGATCGAAACGCCGAAAACCGTTGAATCGAAAAGTAACGAAATAAATTCGTTGTTTGCGTCGTCGCATGCCAATCGTTCGCATGTTTTGCTCGCTACGGCTCGGATCACCGTCAGCTCGTCGTCGGGCCGTTCGGTCGTCGTGCGAGCCTTGCTCGATCAGGGGTCCAAAATGACCTTTATAACCGGGGAACTCGCGCAGTGTTTACGGCTGGAGAAAATTCGAATGCCGACTTCGGTTTCGGCTGTCGGATGTGTAAACGCAGGAGCTTATCGTTACGCGGCTCGAGTAACGATCTCTCCGAAAAACAAACAGACTCCGGCATTCTCGACAACCGCGTTGATTTTAAAATCGCTAACGGCATACGCGCCCAAGAGCTTGCCGATCGAGCATACGTTGGCTCATCTCGAGGATCTCCCATGGGCTGATCACGACCCCATGAGCGCAGATCCTCTAAGTATCATTATAGGCGCTGATTTATACAGCGCTCTTATAACAGACGGAATTCGAAAGGGGGCGGTAGGACAGCCTATCGCTCAAAATTCGGTGTTGGGATGGGTAATATCGGGGCCCATCGCTTCTTCTCAGGTGGCATCTCACGCCACATCGGTTGAATCGTCGTGCGATCAACCATCGTTCATGGTGAATGCTCACCATTGTCTCAATTCCCTGTCGCTCGAACAGGAGCTCAGAAGGTTTTGGGAAATTGAAGAGATTCCGCGAAAGGCGAATCTCACTCCCGAGGATGAAAAATGCGAGGAGCATTTTCGCCTCACTCACTCACGCTGTCCTGACGGACGATATATGGTTCGCCTTCCATTTAAGGAGGGCCCTCCAATCGAAATTGGGCATTCTCGAGCTATCGCCGAGAAATGTCTCAAAGGGTTAATTCGGAGATTCGCTACTCATCCGGAGCAACAGGAAGAGTACTCCGAATTTCTTCGCGAATACGAAGCTCTCGGGCACATGCAAGAAGTGCCGGCTTCTAGCTCAGCGGATACGCAATGCGTTTTTATTCCGCATCATCCGGTAATCCAGGAAGGTAGTACCACTACACATCTGCGTGTAGTGTTTAATGCGTCATGCCTCACGTCTAACGGATCATCGTTAAATACTCATCTTCTATCTGGTCCTAAGCTTCAACCCGATCTGCCAGTCGTCATTTTACAGTGGCGTCAATTTCCATTCGTGTATACGGCCGGTCACAAAAATGTACCGACAAATCTTAGTAGATCCGCGCGACGTGACGTATCAGAGGATTCTCTGGCAGGAGAATCCTTCCGAACCTCCTCGTGAATTCATCTTGCGCACAGTAACGTACGGTACCGCGTCGGCTCCGTTCTTGGCGCTTCGCGTTATCGAGCAATTAGTCCTTGACGAAGGAGCGGCCTTTCCGTTGGCCGTTATCATTTTTCGCAAGAAAAAATATATCGACGACGTTCTCTTTGGCGACGACAATCGCGATCGCCTCCGTCAAGCTCGCGATCAACTCAGAGCACTCTTAAAAAAGGGCGGCTTTGAGCTACGAAAATGGGCGAGCAACGACTTGGAGCTCTTGTCAGATATCGATCCGGCAAATCATGGTCTCGCATGCAATAAAATTTTGCAAACTGACGAGAATTTAAAGATACTCGGAATTAGCTGGAATCCCGCGCGAGATGTATTCCAGTTTCAAGTCACTATCGAAGTCCAAGTTCCGAATTCAAAACGAACAATTCTCTCCATGATCGCGAAGTTATTTGACCCGCTCGGATGGGTCACCCCCGTAACGATTACCGCGAAAGTTTTTATGCAACGATTGTGGCGTATCAAACTCGAATGGGACGACGAGCTCCCCCCTGACGTATTTCACGACTGGCAAATGATTTACAATAAGATATCCGCGCTAAATGAGATACGGCTACCGCGTTGGACAGGTCAGGAGTCAGACTCCGTTCGCTGTAAGTTGCACGGCCTCGCCAATGCATCTACCGTTGCATACGCCGCCGTCATATATCTTCGCGTCATTTCAAAGTCGGGCGACGTAACAATTTCGCTGCTCGCGGGAAAGTCGAAAGTCGCTCCGATCAAAACGCTGAGCGTCCCCCGGTTGGAGCTCTCCGCCGCGTTATTATTGGCTGAGTTAATGGAATTTGTTCAAGAATCAATCGCGGTTGATGTATCCGCGCGCTATTGCTGGAGCGACTCCGAAATCGTACTCGCATGGTTGAGACAACACCCGTCTCATTGGAAAACGTTTGTCGCGAATCGCGTGTCGAAAATTCAGTCGCTTCTCCCGAACGTGATATGGCGTCACGTGGCTACCGAGGACAATCCCGCAGATTGTGCATCTCGCAGATTACTCGGCCACGAATTAGTGAACCACCCGTTATGGTGGCAAGGACCACCATGGCTCAAGTTCTCTCCAGAAAAATGGCCTGAAGGCCGTACCCCGAGTCTCGCGGAAACTCCGCTCGAAGAAAGAGTCGCCAATGTGCACGAGGCAAACCCTCCCGTATCGTGGGATCTCGCAAAAAAATATTCAGATTGGTCTAGACATATTCGCGTCACCGCGTACATTATGAAATTTGTTTCGCGCTGTCGCCGCGTGGATAAGTCGTCGGCTCTCGCGTCTCAAGGAATCGCCTTGTCGGCCCAAGAGTGTCGTCGCGCTCGCACATTCTGGCTCAAGACGATTCAATCCGAGCTATTTTCCGACGAACTTGCCGCGCTGACCCATAATAAACAATTAAGCTCGAAAAGTCCGCTTTTGTCGTTAAATCCATTTGTGGATAACGAAGGACTGCTCAGAGTCGGAGGACGCTTAAAAAACGCTCCGATCTCATTCAACGCCAAGCATCCAATATTACTCGCGTCGCATCCGTTAGTAACTCTAATCATTCGGCAAGCTCATTCGAAAGCGCTTCACGCAGGCACGCAGCTAACGCTCGCAACGTTGCGACAAAATTTCTGGATCTTACGAGCTCGGAGCTCAGTCCGATCGATAATACATAAATGCGTAATCTGCACGCGTGAAAATGCAGTCGTGCCTCAACAGCTCATGGGAGATCTTCCTACGCTGCGAGTATCTCCGCCATCCCGCAGTTTCTTACATTGCGGTCTCGATTACGCGGGACCCGTACAAGTTCGAGCTTCCGGTGGCCGCGGAATTATCTCGAGAAAAGCGTATATCGCGCTCTTCATCTGTCTCGCGACCCGCGCGATACACTTAGAGTTGGTAGGAAATTATTCCACGTCCGCATTCTTAGATGCTTTCTCCCGGTTTTGCGCTCGTCGAGGATTGCCGGAATCAATGTACTCCGATAACGGAACAACGTTCGTCGGAGCCGATAAAGAGTTGTCGCAAGCATATCAAGCCGCAGTTAACGATCCGAATTTTCTCAACGCTACCGCGTCCGATAATGTCAAGTGGCATTTCATTCCCCCATCCGCGCCACATTTCGGTGGTTTATGGGAAGCCGGGGTCCGTAGCGTAAAACATCATCTCCGCCGAGTACTCAAAGATCACACGCTCACATTTGAAGAGCTAACGACTTTATTGTGTAGAATCAAAGCGTGTCTTAATTCGCGTCCCCTCGCACCGTTGAAAGACACGTTAGATGACTACGAAGTCTTAACGCCTGGACATTTTTAAATCGGATCTGCGATCACGGTCAATCTGGAGCCCTCTTTGTTAGATTTACAAGAAAATCGGCTGTCGAGGTGGCAGCGCGTTCGTCATTCGACCGAACGATTCTGGAAATTGTGGCAAACCGATTACGTAAACACGCTGCAACAACGTATTAAATGGAAAAAATTGAAAACGCCCGTGAGAATGGGGCAACTCGTTTTATTGCGGAATGCCACATTGCCTCCTTGTAAATGGGAGCTCGGCCGAATCACTCAGTGCCACGCCGGCTCCGATGGATTGATTCGTGTAGTAACTGTCAAAACCGCGACGTCTGAGTATACCCGCCCTATCGTGAAACTATGTTTGCTCCCGATTGACTGTGAGACGCCTTCTGACGAGACTTCCGACAACGATTAGAATTCTCTTCAGCTTCCGCGTCCCTAATCGGTTCGTCACGGCGGGCGGTCCGTGCAATATTCCCCCGCATAGAATGTAAGTATTGTACAGCGTTATTCAGTAAAGTGTTGTAAAATAAAGTTCTGTGATAGTTATGTAAGTCTGCGTTCGATTAGTTTATAAGATTCATTGCGTCCTCATATCGACCTCCTCGAATCACGTCAAATACATAGGGTTTTCTTTAATGGAGGAAGAAAATTTCGAAACTAAAGCTTCGAGGCGGGCGGTATGTTTAGGATTGGATAAAAATTCGATAAAGTCGGTATAATGAGCGTTGTAGCGACAGCAAACGGCCCTGGTGCGAGCACAAACAACCCTCGGGATCGACCCGAGCTCGCCCGGAATCACCCGGTTGTCGCGCCTATTATTCCGACCTCGCGGTTGCACACCGCGCACGCGTTTCCTAATTTATGTATACCGCGCAACGCGTTACATCGTGGATCGATGGTGATTCGTCCTTTGCGAGCTCAACGACCCCCGTCGAGGGTCTCCCATCGGGACGATGGACGATCGTGATCGATCCGCGCTCTCTTCTGTTCGGTCTCTCTAAGAGAAAAGTCGAGCCGGCCGTTCGCGGAAATTATAATCTCGGGAGTGTTCTCGAAAGTAATTGCGCGGCGTTCGTTAAGTTTCATCGCGAGCCGCACCCGCTCGATTGGTCGCCGCGTGAAACATCGTACATCGCTCTTTCGTTCACGTGAAAGGAAGAGTGAACCGGTATTCGTCGCGTTAGCACCCGATCGATTGGTCATCGCGCGAATTCCGGGAAATTGGGTACGCATCGAGCACCCGTGCAAAGGGTTGCCTCGTGCACACAAGTTTCGTCGCAATCTGCACCCGCTCGATTGGTCGTCGCGCGAAACGTATCATTCCCGAGTTTTCCGTTCGCCAAAGATTCGAAGTGGCGAATCATTGTAACGGATCACGCATTTACGCCGTGCGCGGTAGCGTGATCTTCCGAGAAAGAACCGTGTCGACGTCGATACCGTCACACGATTCAACCCGAGTTTTCGCGAGTGCATCCTTCCGATCGTTGCGAGAAACCGGCGAAGGCTCCGAGGAGCATTTATCTATTCAAGCGAAGCAGGCGGTCGATCCCGATATCGAGCCCGCTCGCGGCCATCTTGTCGTGCCGCTCCGTTCTCATCGTTAACGCGGAATTACCGCGTCTCGTACATTTAAGTTACGTTTCATGTAAAACTCGTGCCCGCTATCGCGGTCCGAGTTACTATAAGGGCGTCTGAGCATCTCGCGAGTCATCGCGTTCGCGGTCGCTCATCTGCGTCGCGAGCAAGATATCCGTCGGTCGCGTTCAAGATCTCCGATCGCGAGGGCGGTAACCACGCGCTCTTCAAGATCTCCGTTTCGCGAGCCATCGCAGAGGATCCGAGTGACGCAAGATTTCCGTTCCGACATCTCCGCAGATGCTCAGCCCGCTCGGTCGCGCGAGTGCGAAACATGTTGTAAACTTTCGTGTGAATAAATTGTGCTCGTGAATAAAAAAAACAAAAGTGCGCGTGTCATCTCTCTCCCCTCCTCGCGAATCCTCTCGGACCTTGCCTCGCGCCCTTGTCAGGGTGGTCCCGGCATTCAATTTCGTGTCCCGAGGTTACCTCGACCGAGCACGAAACAGGTTTTAATAAAGTACGCCTGTTTTGATTTATTTTACGTTAATTCTTTCTATTTTATTTTATTATGTTAACTTCTTTCTTTTCTAAACACTAAGATTTTATTACGATTTTTAAGAAAAAGTCTGGAGAGTGTCTAGACTTGTATCAGAATTGAATAAATAATCGGTATTATTAATTTTATCGACAAATTTAATCAAAAGTTGGAACAAAAATGATTTTATCGATTTGATCAATTTTCATCGCGGAGATTTATTACCATCATATGAATTAACCAAATAAATATGACATAATAACACATATCATGGATATGTTGAATTATTGAATAAATAATTTATTACGGACAAACAAAAATAGTTTCTTAATAAAACATTTGAATTTCTTTACAATAATTTCACATTACTCAAAGGCATTCGATTCATGAAAGCACCTTTATCATTGGCCATGTTACCATCCCTGAGCGCGCGAAACTCTAACCTTCTCATTCGTTATCTTTAAACTTCTCTTATTTGAAAACTATTATAGCCTCGGCATTTTTGTATTAGAATTTTTGTCTTAAAATGTTACAAAGTATTTGTCATTAAAATATTTATCGCCAGTTTAGGTACACCCTGTATAAGTAATAGCAGTATAATAATAGTAGTAATAGTAGAGCAATAGTAACAGCAGCAATAGTAATAATAGTTGCAGTAATAGTAGTCATAGCAGTAATGGTCTTTGACGTTAATAATAATCGTGTAGTAACAATAATAAATCAATGAATTCTTTTTGTACAACAACCACACTTAGAAGCAACAAATTAGAGTAGTAGAAATAACTATTTCTTAATCTCGCAAGTTTGTGTTCTGCCTTCACTACGTAGTTGTAGATGGATTAATCTTTTAGCGTAGATTAACAAGCGTAACTCTAAGCCAGCCGCCTCACGACAATACAGCCATGAGCAAAGGAGCTGTCACACGCGTATACGACGCTATTGTAGTTTAAGTTTTTGGCACACGCTCGCACGTGCATGGATTGGCAAATTTCAACTAAAGGATATTGGCTATGCAATTTCAGCAACGTACTTACACGCACAAACACGCGCCTAGAACTTACCCCTCGAGTAAATTTCGTTAACTTCTCATTATCTTCATTTATAACCGGTGTAACATTAACGATGGCCTCTTATACGTACGACAGCATAATAGACCGCGCACACCCGACAACACACACGATTACAACACCGTCTCAGGGATAATTATAATAAACAATTACACTGATCGATTATGTAAGCTGGATGCAGCCCGCGACCCGCGTAGATACAACTTAAAATATGAAAGGACAATAGCTAATAACTTTTTGTAACGGCTTGGCAATAGATTAATAATAATAATATTAAGGAATGCGTACTGTCAGCGGTTTTGAGAAGGCGCGCGGAGAGCCAGACGCTCTCACGCTCACCCGAGCCGGTTATCTCGATACGGATGCTGTCATCAGCACCCTCCCACAGCGAATACGCCTCGCTTCTAATAACCGTTAGAAATAATTAATTGCAAACTCCTTTTGAGTTACAATAAAGGAATTTGGAATCAATCACGAATTGTTATCACAAAATAATAATAGATGTGCATCAGCAACAACAGCGACAGCGCCGACGCTAACCGCTCGCCTTCTCCCGCGCTATAGATCTAGAATCCTAGGATCATAGACTAGATTTAAGTAGAAGCAACCCTGCGTAGTGACTGAGTCGCTTATTCGAATTTATCTGTAGTTATAACAATAGGAACCAAAGGAAGATTTCTGTACCGAGCGACGCTGGCACTTGATACGCACGGCCCGTGGGCCCTTCCCCTTCCCTCGTACCGCACTGCGCTCGGCAATATAAGACCCTGCCTCGAGACGCGGGCGCTTTTTGTGCCGCGAATTTGTCGACAGTTAACTTCACGCTACTCCATTTAAAATCTACAACTTAGAGTATATTCCCAAATTAGAGTCAGTGAAATTTCTATCAAGTAGAGTCAGTGCAAGCTCCCCGCGAGACCTTCGGTCAACCAGCCCGAAGGTGCGTACCACGGGCCACTCGCAAGGTAGCAGTCTCATCCGGAAACAACGAACGACCTTTCGATCAAATCTTCGAATAAACGAAATCCCATAAGTCACAATCTCGCTATTATACCGTCGCAAAAGCACCCGCCTGTTCTTCCGCTCGGCCCGGGCAGCGCTAGTCACGTTACCTTGTCATTGTTACCTTGTTATCGCGTCTCGCCACCGAACGTAGCGGTCGCCGTAATTCTTCACCGTTCGTTTTTTCTTTCACGATTTTTGTGATAACGAGAGATAGCTCTCGCCTACTAAACAATTACATTTTAATAATCAATAATTAAAGGAAACGCCATAATCGGTCAGGACTGGATATTGGTTGTTCAATAAAATTACATTTTAATTTCTTTACCGTTTATCTATTGCGCTATTAATTTTGATGCCGAGGATTGTTCGGTGTCGGAAATGAAACATATGTGTAATTTTGAAATTACGTTAAATATATAATCTTGTATCACTAAACCACCGGTTTCCTCTCTCAATTGTCTAGTGTATCTGATCGTGCATACCGGGAGCTATCTTATTCATATGTTATATCAGAGCCGGGATTTACTTGCACATTTCGGGCCGATTTCCGAGGCGACGCCTCCTATTCCCCCACTACCGCTCGAGGCTCAGCGGCCGAGCCGCCGACAGCGCGCTTGACACTGTTTCTCAGGAGCGTCACGCGTGCTATACGTAGGATGGAACTACATTCCTCCCGAACAATATTAAATAGCTAGTTAGAACAGTCTTTTTTTTAAATAATAATAATTGAAAATCTTTATATCATTATTATTATTAATACTCTATATATATTGTTGCTATTGAATTACATATTTAAATAAAACCTGTAATAATTATGTAATATTTTATTTGGAACTCTTAGTTTGTACGCTACACTTATAAGTTATAACAAAATTACATAATAGGCCATTTATTTTTGCAATATATATAGAATACAATTGATTGAGGAATCGGTAAGCGTGATGTGTGTAGAAATATGTACTATATGTATATAATTATCATATAATTATAATTAGGACAATAGTTTCCACGCAATCCAGGAGGTACTCTTGCTGACGCGTTTTTTTTAAGTGATTTATCTAGTAGGCCTACTCCACCGAAGAGAAAAATAATGTGAAAAAATTCATTAATAAACGTAGAGGTGAAATCAAAGGAACAATAAATAATTGTAAATATTAAGTCGATTTTCTAGGCCATTTACATAATTCTACAAGAGATGGGATATCTATAACATAGGAATGTTAGAAAAAATATTTCGCATTTTATTGAAGCTAATGATGTATCGCTTAAGGAAGAACGTTTACTGGTTTTTATATATTTTATCTTCGAAAATGAGCATTTACATAAGTATGTAAATCCGAACATAAAAAAAATTTTGGTCTTCAAATTTTTTCCATGTTCGGATTTACATATATACTTATGTAAATGCTCATTTTCGAAGATTAAAATATATAAAAACCAATAAACGTTTTTCCTTAAGCGATTCATCATTAGCTTCATTAAAATGCGAAATATTTTTTCTAACATTCCTATGTTATAGATATCCCATCTCTTGTAGAATTGAATTCCTTTAATTTCACTTTTTTCGTTTATTAATGAATATTTTCACATTATTTTTCTCTTCAGTGGAGTAGGCCTACTGGAGAAATCACTTTTAAAAAAACGCGTCAGCAATAGTACCTCATGGGTTGCGTGGAAATTATTGTCCTAATTCTAATTATAAAATAATTATATGTATATAGTACATATTTTTACACACACCACACTTACCGATTTCTTAATCAATTGTATTCTATATACATATATTGCGGAAATAAATGGCCTATTATGTAATTTTGTTGTAGTTTATAAGTGTAGCGCACAAACCAAGAGTTCCAAATAAAATATTACATAATTATTACAGGTTTTATTTAAATATGTAATTTAATAGCAACAATATATATATAGAGTATTAATAATAATAATGATATAAAGATTTTCAATTATTAATTATTGAAAAAAAGACTGTTCTAACTAGCCATTTAATATTGTTCGGGAGGAATGTAGTTCCATCCTACGTATAGCACGCGTGACGCTCCTGAGAAACAGTGTCAAGCGCGCTGTCGGCGGCTCGGCCGCTGAGCCTCGAGCGGTAGTGGGGGAATAGGAGGCGTCGCCTCGGGAATCGGCCCGAAATGTGCAAGTAAATCCCGGCTTTATGTTATATAAATACGCCCCTTGTCGGACGTAACAATATGCTTTATAATTGTATATATGTATATAATATATATTTAGGTTTTCTAAAAATGTAATAATTTTTAAAATACCCCCAGCCTTGTTATTATTTCTTTGACATTTACGTTTTTTTATAAATAAAGATTGTAGACAATTTTATTCAAAATTTATTCATTTATAATAAAACTATTTTACAAAATTAAATCTTTGAAAAATGAACAAAAAAATCACTATATATTTATGTCGCAGCGCTACACTTTGTATTTTTTACTCATTATACACATTACAATAATGATATTCGACGAAAAAATGTTTCGAATTTTTGCACCAAGAACATCTTACTACAGCTATATTATCACAACCTTCGATATCACATGTAGTTGAACTGTCATACAAACTAAATTGAACTGGATTTTCAAATTCTTCTGGTCTTTCGTTCGTATAACCACTTTTAAACCACGAATATTTAAATAAGTTGTGATATCGTGGGGATGACAATTGATTATGTATCAGTGATTGCAATTTTATTATATTATTTCGTTCATGCAAATTTATATTACTTTCCAATAGTAAGACAGTATCTGAAAACCTTTTAGCAAAATTTTTCCAAATTCTAAATCCATAAACATCTAATGGTTGTATTTTTCCTGTAGTGCCTTTCGATATTATCATAGTAGTAATAGATTTTCCTGGAGGTGTTAAATCCGAAATCCAGTTCAGGAATCGATAAGAAGAACGCTACTAGAACCAATGTTTGGAAAATAAGCTTCTTCTAACCACATTCTAAAATGATCTGTAAGAAATATAAATGTTAATTTAATAGCTCTTTTATAACTCTTATTAGATTGTTAAATAAAATGTAAAATAGTTATAAACGGAAGTATATACCTGATGTCATTTTACCAGATTTCGATGCTTTTACAATAACATTTGTTGGTTTAAACAAGTTTTCTTCTACTCTTGGTCCAAATCTACCAGTAACTTCTTTTAATACAATAAATAAAGGTGACAGCAAATTGCCATTACAGGATATTATTGGTTGTATCGTGTATGAATGGGTTGTTGACGATACAGATTGCACAACACGTTCTACTGTCTTTACTCCTTGGTTATCCAATGATTTTCCAGAATGAATTTCCAATTGGAAACCACTTTGATCTGAATTATAAATATTTTCAGATCCAAACTGTTCAATAAGAGGTTTTACTGTTTCCAGAAAATCATTAGTTGTTTCTTGCAAATCAACAGAATCTTCCAATGTTTTTCTAGTGACAAACTTTGTAACATTTCTTGAAACAATTCGGTGAGACTTCTTGAATCTTGCTATCCAACTGGGAGATGCTTTAAATATAGGATTTAAATTTCCTATTTCTTTTTGAGCTTGTAAAGCCCATCTTTTTAGATCAATATCATGAACCATAAATCCTGATTCAACAGCTGCAGTAAATTTATCATGTGTAACTTGGGAGATGTAAGATAATTTTTCTGTACGACTTCCACCTGATTCTATTTGTTCTTCCCATCGCCTTAACTGACGTTCAGATGAAACTCTTTTAAAATGGTTTTGTACTAATTTTAGAGAACGATTCTTTTTCTTGCCGTCATTTCTTGCATTAGTGTCCCAATTTCGCCAATACTCGACAGCTCGTCTTTTATAAGAACTGTCAAAATTTTTATTATTATTTGAACATTGAGGATGAGAATTTAAATTATCTTCACTCCATGCTTCGTCGCCATCTTCAATTATTTCAAAAGTATGTAATTTATAAGGTTCTTGATAATCGAGATATTTTTCTTCCGTTACTTCCAACCCATTATATTGAAAAATGCCATCCAGCAATAATTTTTGTACGTTTTCTTTTAATTCTACTTCTGCTTCAGTTACTGGCGTTTCTGTTACATATATTGAATTTATTGACACCAATAAAAGTCTAACAACATTAAGCGGATTGATAATCATTTCCAAAGATGTTAAACTTTGTTTTCTATTATAATATATAAAAACGGTTTAACACATTGCACAGATATGATTATAACAATAAGACTGCACTGACTGTGAATATAAGACTGCTACATGAAACTATTTATACTGTCCACTAATCTTGAATGTACACGTAAACTTACGCCGTATATAATTAATTTTAAAAATATTATACTTATCTCAAGGGTGATATGTCACGTTTCTGATAAGAGATATCTCATAATTGAAGATGACGAAGAAGCACGGAGTGATAGATAATTTAAATTCTCATCCTCAACGTTCAAATAATAATGCAGATTTTGACAGTTCTTATAAAAGACGAGCTGATGAGTATTGGCGAAATTGGGACACTAATGAAAGAAATGACGGCGAGAAAAAGAATCGTTCTCTAATAGTAATACAAAATAAATTAGAAGTTTCATCTAAACGTCAGTTAAGGCGATGGGAAGAACGATTACAATGAGGAAGTCGTATTGAGGATATTTTAAAAATTATTACATTTTTGGAAAACCTAAATACAGGGTGGCCCATTTTAAAAGATGCAGGCAAATATCTCGAAAAATATGAAACATACGGAAAAACATTTGTAACAAAAGTTGTTTGGCTCGAAGGGGGACATAAGATGGTGCCATTGATGTGACCTTGGATAGTCATTTAAAGGTCACATGAAGGTCTCTTTCACTTTCTTAAATGAGAACCCCCATTTTTCATTGCATATTCTTGTAGCTTATGTCGAGAGCTTTCCAAAACACTATAATAAAGTATTTTTTTATCAAGTACTTTTTGAGTTATGAGGCTTGAAAAGTACAGTACCGCCGGCATTAGCATTACCCAAAATGTACCACGTGGAGGTTGCACGGTTGGATTTACACCTCTGTTGTGTGCGTGTGTGTGTGTGTGTGTGTGTGTGTGTGTGTGCGTGTGCCTGTGCGTGTGCGTGTGCGTGTGCGTGTGCGTGTGTATTGAGTAGAAATTGGGCGACAATGTCAGTGAGCTGAATATTTTATCCGATTATAACACGGGCTGTACGACATGGCTAAGCCATATCGGCGCATCCCCACCACACGCTTTAACATGCGGCTCGGTCTGCACAACGGCATCACTGCCGGGCCGCGTTTCCGCCCGCGCCGCGCGCTCCGCGCGCCTCCCGTTGTACAGCCCGTGTTATAATCTGATAAAATATTCAGCTCACTGACATTGTCGCCCAATTTCTACTCAATACACACGCACACGCACACGCACACGCACACGCACAGGCACAGGCACACGCACACACACACACACACACACGCGCGCGCGCACACACACACACGCACACAACAGAGGTGTAAATCCAACCGTGCAACCTCCACGTGGTACATTTTGGGTAATGCTAATTCCGGCGGTACTGTACTTTTCAAGCCTCATAACTCAAAAAGTACTTGATAAAGAAATACTTTATTATAGTGTTTTGGAAAGATCTCGACATAAGCTACAAGAATATGCAATGAAAAATGGGGGTTCTCATTTAAGAAAGTGAAAGTGACCTTCATGTGACCTTTAAATGACTATCCAAGGTCACATCAATGGCACCATCTTATGTCCCCCTTCGAGCCAAACAACTTTTATTACAAATGTTTTTCCGTATGTTTCATATTTTTCGAGATATTTGCCTGCATCTTTTAAAATGGGCCACCCTGTATATATTATATACATATATACAATTATAAAAAATATAGAAAACTATAAAAATTTTACTTACAACATTTTTTATATATCTTATTGTTTCGACAATAATTACTTACGCACATAGTACCGGATGAGCATGGATAGCGTATGTACAGAGGCGTTTGTAATTAATTCTTGAAAATGGTTTATCGTAACATAACTTTATCATATATGGTTGAATTCGTAAAAAAATAACCTTTTATTTGGTGATAAAAAAAATTTTAAAATTTTGAAAAAATGTATTGGTGGCGGGGGTATATTTAAAAATAAAAAAAATAAAAAAAATTATTTTGTTATTATTTCAAAGTACTTTTAAAGCCATTTAATTTCCATTTTGGAAAACTTTTCTATCTCTTATAGTTTCGGAGATATTCGGCCCAAAAGAGAAAACCGACTTCTTCGAAGGGGTGTTTCACCCCCTAAAGATGAATTAAAGCCCCTATAAAAAAATAGGTGTCTTCTGGATTTTTGTGTTTAACAACATACTTAAAGGAAATTCAAATCGGAGCCGGACAGTTGTGGTAGTTCCCGTCAGTACTCGAACAACCTCTGACGGCCAGCTTCACTACAAGTGGAACGAAAGATCGTCAAGGATCTCTTTCTTGAACGACGACGTGTCGTTACTCTAGTCCTGCGATCGACGGAGAGAGTTTGTGATGCTGACACTGACACCACAACCGAGAGCCTGGTGCCGACGCTGACATCAGCAATCCGTGAGAGATTTCCTTTCTGTCTGTTCCATGAACAGTTCAGCCTTCAAGAAGGTATTTCAGTACTGTTTCTTATGAAGCCAGAGATATGAATTCCAAGTAACAATCTCTCTTGGTTTCAGAAACATCGCTCGACCAACGAGCTACGATTCATGCGCATGACATCGATTTGCAAAGACTTTTCGAGAACATTCGGTTCTCTTCCTTATCGAGAACATTCGGTTCTCTTCTTTATGATTTCCATTATTGTAACAAAACTTTTGTCATTACTCAATGTAATGATATTCGCATTGTACTCAATTACATTCACATTTCATTTCTTTGCGACGTCTCAAGACAAATACCGTTCATTTTTTTGTCATGTTCGTTTTTGACAATTGTGAGATTAATCAATGTGATTAATCACAATGCATAACGATGCATCTGCGTGAATCATGTAATTAATTGTAATTGATAAGTGTATGTTTTGATGTGAGATGAGAATTGTGATCTGACATTTAATCAAGCGATGATTGAATACCGTTCATAACAGTCTTACTATTCTTTTGAGAATCACTATAACAATCCTATGTTATAATTTAATAACTTTAATGTTGAGAGTAACACACTCTACATAAGTATTGATTTGACATAATAATAACCTTTGATTTCCTGTAATTAGAATACATTTAGAGTATATTTCATGGTCCTTCGAGTTTAATTAGTTTTCAATTCAATATCGTTATTGATGTTTAATAGATTTGAGTTAGGTAACGTTATTCAGCCTGCTGGATTTAGGCTCTTGCAGCTGAATAGAGTTAACAATTAATTAATTACTATTAATTCTACTTTTCAAAATTCTTTATCTGATTATATGTATTATGATGTTGTGCTACATTTCATGCGCACCTGTTTATGAAACAACTGTTCCAATATAATTATATGATTGACATATACATGACCTCCCTCATTAAGTATCGCTCTCTCCCCCCACCTTAGTACATCTCTACATAGCTCGTGCACATCTGTATGTTGCAGTGTTGCGTTACGTTCCATGAGCGGAAGTTTTCATGCAGTGCAGATCTGCACTCGAGTAGCACGGAGCAGTTTTCTTAGACGAAATAACGCTTTATTTGTTAATAGGTATGTTATTAGTTTGTAACAAAAAGTTAAACTTCTCTTTCATATAAACTGCGTTCCAATATATTAATCGCTAATACTAAAAATCTTAAGTGTACATGTAATAAAATATACCCAGCAAACACAGACGGTTCCTATAATATAACGTAGAAGTAACAACAAAGGTTATGCCTGAGTAATGTATAGATTATATAATACTGTTTTACATTTACAATATAACAAATTATATATGTATTATATTTCTGCGTTATTAACTGGTGACAACATAATAACAGAAATATAACCGTGATGAATAATATGTTTTATTGCAATGTTATGAAACGTTACTTTAATATTATATAATATAATAATATTAATTAAATTTATTATAAGTGCCAGTAGTAGTGCTCTCTGTTTGTAAAAAAATCGTGGAAAATTGAAATTTATAGAAGAAAACTTTGTGTAAAATGCATGTGCGTAATTATATGTGCCTAATGTGATATAAAGGTAATTAATTGTACATTTTTTAAATTTTATCTATGGTCGCTTAATTTCCGCTTCCGCTAGTGCCATCGTGCCACGATCGCGATATATATTTAGAAGACCGCGCCCGTTCCGTGGGAGATCGTGAATCGCGTTTGCGGGTGTCTCGTGCGCGCAGCGGCCTGTCGCTCGTGAAAGGACGCGACGCCGGCGAGAGACGGTCAAGGACGTGGTAAAGATATGTTCTGTGCATCGTGCCGCGAGTCGCAACGGCCCGTCATTACGGCCAATCCAGGCCAATCACTTCAGTTATTCCGCCGCTGTGTCAAGTCGCCCGCCCTGCCTCGTCATGTACAGAGCGACCCGAGCGTCGTCCCACCGCGTGGGAAACCTCGCCGTTGGCGCCGCGAGAGGTAAGGATGCACCGCGACGTTCTCGCTTGAACAATAGGCGCGGTCGCTCTATCTCTCATTGCGTGTACTTAACCTCGAAAGAACTTGTTAGTATCATTGAAATATCGATTTTTCTTTACAGTTTTAGAACAATGTCGATCACTCAGGATTGTCCGGATTATACAAAGAAGTCAAGCTGTATAAAAACGCCCGGGAGAGGTAGAAGCACGATGATCTGTATGCCGTGATACATTGCAACATTTGGAAAAGGCTTACATCAGCGTCTGCGTTACGCCAAAGGAATACACGGAAGCGTGTAGCAAACTGTTATTGCAATATAGAGCTGCGTTTAAACAGGTGAGCGTTCAGTGCATAAATTAAGAATTAATGAGTCCCCTTCATACACGTTATTTTTATATTTATCGAGTATATTTAATTAAGAATAGTATATAAACTCAAGTATATTTAACGGAGAATATATAAATTCCATTTTCTTGTTATAGGTACAAAGCGATCAATTTCCAACAATTGATACCTTTACCAGAGCATTCCGCTTAGATTGTCCCGCTGCCCTCGAGAGAATCAAGGAGGACAGGCCAATCACGATAAAAGACGACAAGGGCAATACTTCTAAATGCATTGCCGACATTGTTTCGCTGTTTATCACACTCATGGATAAATTACGACTGTAAATCAAAGCCATGGATCAACTGCACTCGAATCTAAGAGATTTCATGGACACCATGAATCGCCTCAGTATACTACCCAGTGACTTTAATGGTAAAGAGAAAGTTTCAGAGTGGTTGTAGACCCTTGATAATATGTCTGCTTCTGATGAATTATCTGACACTCAAGTCAGACAATTAATATTATTATTAATATTATTATATTATTAATATTATATATTATTTCAGATTATTTACTCGCAATCAAGGCATGTATACTATCAGAATTTGCAAGAAAACCCAGAGATTTACGTGACGTAGACAGGTGGAAGGCCACGGAATTTCGGCAATTTCTATTGTACACTGAAATTGTCGTAATGAAACCAATATTACCTTCGACTGCCTATACTCACTTCGTTCGTCTTTGTGTTGCTATAAGAATATTAATAAATCCGCAATTGTGTTTCTTTAACGCTTATGCAGATTCACTGTTATTGTGGTTTGTTTCCAACTTTGGAAGTATTTATGGTGATGAATATATATCTCATAATGTTCACAATCTTGTTCATCTTGTAAACGATGTAAAAAATTTTGTTTCATTAGATAATTTTAGTTGCTTTAAGATTGAAAATCACATGCAAAAGATAAAGAAATTGCATAACAGAGGTAAACTTCTGGAGGAATAAAAGTGTACAACTCAGTCTATAAGAAAGATGTATGCCTGCGTCTTTTATCGCAATTTTGAGTTTTAAGTCAGGTTATTTATATTTGTTCTTCTGCATAAAGTTGTGATAATCCTACAGACTGAACTTATAGATTGTTGCAGGTGATATTAATATGTATGTAAATACATTGTACATACATACATATGTAGGTATATGTACATGTATCTTAATTGTCATTTTTAGTTTTTGCTCGAACATTGTCAGATTTTACTTCTTTTCATGTTAGTTTTCTACGTAGAAAAAGAAGTGTACAACTAATTGTTAGTCTATAAGAAAGATGTATGACTGCGTCTTTTATTGCAATTCTGGTTGCAGGTGATATTAATAAAATACATATATGTACGTAAATATATTGTATTACACACACCCAAACACATATACACACTCATGTTGTATGTACGTACGTATATATACAGGGTGTTTTAAAATTAAGTGCATTAAATTTGTGTAATGAAAGAAGGAATCAATACAAGCATTTTAAGTATAGGAACCATGGGTCGGCGACGCTTCGTTACGGCGTTATGGGCGTTTAAACTAAATCGTCATAACGTCTGCGATGCAATTATTTTATTCTGTTAATTTGACATGATCACAGTAAATGTTCAAAGTTACGACCGCCAATGTTACGGCAAAAGTCATAGCAACGGAGCAATGACTGTCGCGTTCTTTGGAATATTTCAGGCATGTGTCGGATGGTTTCAGATGCCTCAACGATGCGAGCGACCAGATCCTCCTCAGATTCGACTTGTTCAGAATAAATCATACTTTTCATTGCACCCCAGAAGAAGAAATCGAGAGGCGTTGTGGTAATTTTGCAGGCCGCGTAACAGGTTCACCCCGCCCAATCCATCTGTCGCCGAAAGTATCTGTCAGGTGATTGCGTACTTCAGCCGTAAAGTGCGGTGGAGCACCGTCGTGCTGAAACCACATGACCCTTCTAATTGCGAGCGGTACGTCCTCCATAAGTTCCGGCAGGACTTGCTGCAGGAATACCAGAATTGCGCCCATTAAGCCTGAAAGGCATAAGGTAGGGCCCGATTAAGAAATCATTAAGTATTCCCGCCCACACATTCACCGTAAAACGTTCTTGGTGACCACGAATTAAAGTGGCATGTGGATTATCTTCAGCCCACACATGACTGTTGTGAGTGTTAACGATGGCTTCACGCGTGAAGCTTGCTTCGTCGGTAAACAAAACACGAGCTGGAAATTCAGGTTGGAGAGCTCTTTATTGCAGAAACCAATTAACAAAGGCAACACGAGCCGGAAAATCATCGGGGCGAAAAGCTTGCACCTTTTGCCGATGAAACGGATGAAGCAAATTGTCATGGACAATATTCCAAACAAGACTGTTATTAACATGGAGCTCGCGTGCAATAATTCTAGCACTTGTTGATGGATTATCTTCAAATCGCTCTAATACTTCTTCCTCAAACTGTGGAGTACGTGTTGACCTATTTTTCCCTGCGTTGTACATCTTCGATTGCAATGATCCCGTTTCCCTCAGACATTGATCAACGTTAACAAAAGTCCTCCGGTTCGGCAGTCTTCTGTTCGGGTATCTTTCTTGATACATCCTCTGAGCGAGCGCACAGTTGCCTCCAGCAGCGCCGAAAGTTAAGTGTATGTCTGCGAGTTCCTCCCAAGTGTATCCATTGTGGCGGTTCATGATTATTTCAAAAAAAATAAAGCTACTCGTTTATTACCAGCTACTCGTTTCTCACTGTGAGTAGCACAGCTCGACTGACAACGTGATCACTACAGCTTGGCTGAGAAAACACGAGGAAAGTGAAAGAAAGAACTTGCAAGCACCTTGAGAAGTAAACAAACGAGAGGCAAACAAACTACAACGCGGGCGTAGTACTTGTGACGATTTACGGATTTACTTTATACGCTTATAACGCCGTAACGAAGCGTCGCCGACCCATGGTTCCGATACTTAAAATGCTTGTATTGATTTCTTCTTTCATTACACAAATTTAATGCACTTAATTTTAAAACACCCTGTATGTATAAATAAGTTGAGAAACTCATTTCAATTGAAAAAAACAATTATTTTTGCAACAAAATATGTAACTCTATTTTATTATTAATAATTATATCTGTTTCATAAAATTTGCATAATACATATAATATATAAATATATATATATATATATATATATAATAATAAAGATATGAAAGCCTCATATATAATTACTGTTGTTTATTATTTAATTTAGAGCAATATCTAATAATTTCAATTGTTACATACTTGTTGCAAATGTGAATATCATAAATATCAAATTGCGTGTTTTAAATTAATTTCAAGCAAAACTAAATAAAATTTATTGATTAGTTTTGCATGTAATTAATTGCAGAATTTAATATTTGTATAAATATCAAATTCTGTAATTAATTACATGCAAAACTAATCAATAAATTTTATTTAGTTTTGCTTGAAATTAATTTAAAACACGCAATTTGATATTAATTATGATATTTACATTTGCTAACAAGTGTGTAACAATGCAATTTTTGTTATATAACCATTTGGTAACATCGTCGAAGAGTATATTACACGTTATGTATGCTTTACATGAAGTTATAATACGGCAATGCACAAAGGGTAGAAATTACCACTAACGTGTACATAACCGAGACAATCGTGATATATTTTCTGTTACATTTCGTTTTATCAAGATATTATAATATTAATATACCCGTGTTTGCTGGGTACATATTAACTACAGATTTTCAGTATAGGCAGTGAATATTGGAACACAGTTATACTTAACTTTGTAATCTTGCACGTACTCTTATGTTTGAAATATAATCAGATGTAAATAATAATTACTGTTTTTTGTTTTATGTTACAGTGTTGAGTTACATTCCGTCAGAGGAAGTTTTCACGTAGTGCAGGGTAGTACGTAATGCAGAATAGCACGGAGCAGTTTTTTTTTTACAAGAGATAAGGCTTTAAATTCTTTTTCAACTATTTTACCATATGTATTATATATTTTATATGATGACAAAAATATAAATAAAAGCATTTATACCTAAAATAAAAATTTATGTATTTTTAAAAAATTCTAATATAAGATAGTTTTTGTTTTAGGGTAAAGTACCTATATGTATGGAAATATATAAAATAATAAAAAGCTTTATATAAATAAATGTTTGCAATAATTTCATATCTGAAATATATTGTAAAGTTATACATAAATATATTGTATAATACATATTACTTAACAATATTGTATTTTAGACCAAAGCATTGTATTTGTGTCCATAATACAAGTATTTATATTTTATATTCCTTGCAGAATATAAAATTATTGCAAACATTTGTTCATATTTAGCGTTTTCTTATTTTATATGTCTCTATATGCTTCTGATAGTATATTCCATAAACAAAAATAATTTTATGTTACATTGCTTGACGATTGCAGCAATAATGGATTTTTGCAAATTTATTACATTGCAATATTGCTGTGATGTTTTGTTGCAATCTTCCTAAAGTCGGACATTTTAGCGTTGCTGCAAGGTTGCAGTAAGATTGCAGCAACAGTTCGCACTGAAACCGCAATATTGCACCGTTGCGGCGGAAGATTGCTGCAACATGGATGCAATATTTGTGTGCTGTATGGAATATTACATACCTGTAATACGAAATCTTACACGCTTCTTTTTAGCGTTTTTGAGAAATTATTACGCATAGAGTATAGACTCGCAAACTTCGGATATCCTCGGCTGAATTCGTTATAAAGCCGACAGTGTCCACTTTTAGAAGAAGAAACTGAGCGAGTAAAGAAAGAAGGCGCTGTCACTCCTCTTACCGTAAATTTCACAACCCCCGCGCCCTTGAGTTAAGGCCTGTTGCTGCACTGCTGAACTAGTGCAATAAGTTAGAGTGGGACAAGTATATTTTGTTTCCATAAACTTATATAGATAGACCGGCCCCTGCCGTAAGAGACGCGTGGGAAAGTAGACGGTGCAGACGTAGCCTCACTGGTAAACCTCTCTCTTTCTTCTGATCGCTTGGTGGGAATAGAAGTCTAGACTAGTGGGGGCTATGTCTGTACCGTCTACTTTCCCACGCGTGCTCTTACGACAGGGGCCGGTCTATCTATATAAGTATATGTTTGTTTCACTCAAACTTACTGCACCAGTGTGCACTAGTTCAGCAGTGCAGCAACAGAGAACAGACCTATACACTTCATACTTTGTCCATATAGATTCTTAGGTCCATGGTCCCACCGGGCACAAAAAGGTTAAGGGGATCCTATAGCAAAGGTCGAACTCCAACGCGAAAGCGCCATTATCTAGACTGAACTAAAAATGTCAATAATTTCGATCGTTTTCTATGTTACTGGTCTACAACTGTCCTTGTCTAACGGATATCTAAGGGCTCATGCACGATGAAAGGAATGAGGAGCAAGGAATAGGAATTCATAGTAGCATCTTATTTCAAGAGACTGTATTGAAATAAGATGCGACTATGAATTTGTGGCGGCTCTCCGCAAGCCACCAGGAAGTAACCTTGTCGTTCTCTCCCGACGATGGTAATAAGGCGTCTCCGCAAGCAATCCAAAATCCTCGCCATTCTTATCGTTGGCATGCGAGAATGTGGCATCAGGATTTCGCCCTCTCCGACGGCACACGACGCGAAAACGCGATCATCGGGGATACATCCTCCCCGTCGGTACGTGCGAAGCACAGGTTATTATTTACGATACACGCGAGACAGTTTCAAGATAACGAAGCGCGGAAGCGTTCAAGATATTAATCAGCGTAAATTTCAAAACGATGACCGAGGGCAAGATTCAAGGGATGAAAGTCGCCTAGCAACCAAGGGTTGTTACCGGGATTTTGCGGTATAAAAGACGGGCCGATTTCCGAGAAATGCAGAGAAATTCAGCAGCAGTCGACCACGACGGATCTCCTACCGGCCTCAAGACGGAGAGGAAATCGAGACACCCATCCCGGCTCGACGAGGAGGAGGCCATAACGAAGGCAACGCTTCGTCGAAAAACTCGCCCGCTACCTCTTCAACGATACGCAAGCAAGAGGAAGGTAATCTTGATAGATCCGCCTGCAGCCGCCTCTCGGCGCCAAGCGCCCCAGGATACGACCGGCAACCATCCCAGCGGCAAGCGCTAAGTCGCTGACTGGCGCTAAGCGCCCAAAGGTACAGCCTGTTGCAAACAAAGAACAGAGCGTTAAACGCTCAACCGGAGTGGTGCTCCCGACTCCTGGGGTTGTTCTGCAGGAACCCATCGTTGGACGTTCTCTCCCCTGTCTCGATTCAAGCCCAAAGAAAACTGGCGCTGGAACGCCTCCAACAGGTAAAATATTTTTCAACGCTCAGCCGCTTACTGGCGCTAGTCGCCTATCAATAAGCGCTCAGACGCTCACTGGCGCAAGTCGCCTATCAACTAGCGCTCAGACGCTCTCTGGCGCTAGACGCCTTTCATTTAGCGCGAAGTCGCTTTTAGACGAAAAAAGGCAGAAACTCTCCTCACCGGTTCTTGGCGCTAGTCACTCTTTTCCTAAAAAGAATTCTCATTTTTATCTAGGAACCTCGACTCCTAAAGACACTCGAGAAAGCCTGGTCAGCTTCGAGACCTCGCCAATTCAGTCCGCAGAATCATCTCCGACGTATAATTGGGTGATACCATCATTGGAAATTCCCGAGTTGCTATCTCCTTTCCGCATTGTGTCTGAGGGGACTCAGGCTGGAGTAGCCTGGAAGAATTTTAGGGACGCCGCCACGCAGACTGATAAGGAAGCATTTGGAAAAGAGAATTCGAGAACTGCAGCCACTCAGACGAAGCCACGAGGTGGACGACAGGAGAGAGAGAGAAAAGAGAGATACGAAAGATATAAACGACAAGACAGAGAGCGAAGAGAGAGACAAAGAAGATTTCGATATTAATTTAATCAAAACTTTGAAATCCTTAATCTTTGTTATGAAGTTGAAATAAAATAATTTGACAAAATATTTTCCATTTTTTAGCGTTAAATAATAAGGATAGCGAGCGAAAAATAAAAAATACTTGAGCGTTAAGCGCACACTATAGCGTAAATCGCTCTCAAACGCTTATATTTTATCCTAAAAATTCATATTCCTTGTTCCTTATTCCTCTCATTGTGCATGGGCCCTAATACGATATATCTGTCCTTGTCAGATTGCATCGCCATCATTCTGCATATGTACATACACTGCGTGTGTGTACATGCATAAAATCTGTTCGAGGTAAAATCTAGTCAGATAGTGGGACACTTTTGATTTGTACGCGTAAGCTATATAATTTGTATATTAAGCGAAAGTTTCCATGAAGTGACAACTCTAGGTACAAAAAGTGCAACACCAAGTAGTATCAAATATAACTTTTTCAGATTTCTTTAAGTTTTTAGTCTTCAATTTACCACTTTACCCATTATTTCTGTACGTTCTTTAAGGGAATGCTAAACCCGTTTGTATGACCATTTTTTTTTGAAGCACTAATCTGTTTATTGGCTTTACGGATTGAAAAAAATTTTTTTAAAGTTAATGTGTATGCACTAATGCTGGGCCCGTCGAACGATTTTATGCCAAGAACGAAAATAATTTTAGAAATGCAGATTTTCGTTACCTACTCGACCGTCTAACTCATGACATTTGCTTCATATAAAAATTCTACAATTTGTTACACAAAATGAGACCCACGGGTTATAAAAACAAAATGAGACCCACGGTCATAAAAATCGTTCGACGGGCCCAGCATTAGTGCATATATACTTTAACTTTGGAAAAAGATTTTTCATTCTGTAAAGCCAATAAAAAGATTAGTGCTACAAAAGAAAATCGGTAATACAGACGGGTGTAGGATCCCCTTAACTATTTAAATTTGGTCACAATAGCAAAAAATCAATAATGGGTACCCGGGTACCCATATATTGAATGGCGTAATATTTGACTTCACGGCCATGGTGCTACAAAAGTAAAATTGATATCAAGATGAAATTTATAAAAAATTGTGCGGAAATTATTTTGTATAGGGGAGGCAGCTCTAATGACCTTGACCTTGACATATATTATAGAAGTCTCCCTTCTGCGTAACCTTCAGAAAGATGTAGCCGTCGCTCGTTTTTTATTAAAAAGTGGCTTTATAATTTTTAATATCTGACTAAATATGTTATCTTTTTCTTTTCGCTCTCTTGTTTCTCGTGCAATTAATTTCTTTGTGTTATATCTGTTTTTCTAGTATATTCTTGAAAAGGACACAAAACAAGTGTCGAAACGTCGAATCTGTACTACAGAATAAAATTGCCAGTTTGGTCAAAGCTAATGGTTTCATGATTTTATGAAATAGTTATTAACAAACAAAGTTTGAAAAATATAGCAATTATTTTGTGTATTGAAAGGCATAAACGACTAAAACGACTAATATGTATGTGGAAATAGTACATGCATGAACGAAGAAAAATCATTTAAAGCAGTGAATCGTTGTGTGACGTTGCGGCATTGCCGCGCGTGGCAGCGTCCCCGCCGCCGTCGCAAGGCGCGAGGTTCGCGCCCGACGACGGGCCGGGAGCGTGCGAGGCGTTGAAATCTCCAAGGGGCGTTAACGCGATTGTTAAGAATATTTATTTACTCGCTTTTACTTATTCTATGTGAATAAGTAAAAGCGAGTAAATAAATATTCTTCGGCGCCCCACTGATATCGAGGAGAACGCCACACCGAAGACCAGCTGTTGGCGAGGGATTACGGCCCGCCCGGTAGAAATTCGAAGGGGTGGCCCGGCGAGGCGAAGCGCGAGGCGGCGGTCAGAGGACGAGAAGCTGCACGTGAACCTGGCAGGGGCGAGCGCGAGAGCCGTCGCGGGGGCGCAAGGCGCCCCGCATGCTAGGAAACGCGTGCCACTGGTGACAAAGTCAGCTGTCGGATCCGGAGGCGGAGGATCAACGACCGGAGCAGGCGGAAAGGCGGTCCCCTCCCTCCCCCGGAGGAGGTCGAGGGCGAAGGGGGCCCCGACCAAAAAGCAAGGGTACAGAACACCCCTGCGATGTACGGCGTTGCGCCGTGAGGATCGAGCAATCACGCGCGACATCGATGACAGTCGGACGACGCGCAGAGCGGTCGCGCAACCCCTGCGTGGGGTGAGGCGTTCGACTCGCTATCGAGTGCGGCGCCGCGCTGTCTCTTCTGCGCCGCCCGCCGAGTCGAGAAGTTGTCGGGCATTTTTGTCGAGTGTTGTCATGCGTGCGTGCGTAACCCGTCGAGGACCCCGGCCCGTGCGAGTTGCAGCCGAACCGGGGGCGAGGAGGCCGAGCTGGCGAGGACGAGGCCCGAGGAACATCGTACCGGTGAGGTCGCCCGTAATAAAAATTGTAAAGCCACGAACGGACTGCGAGGGGTCGCGCTCCCGCTCTGCTGTCAACTTGCCATATTTTCGCGTTTTCGTTAGCCGTGGCAAGAGACCCAGAGTAATTTTCGTCTCGATTGGCAGTCGACATCAAGCGCGAGGGACTCCGAGAGCGGTTGTCGCGGCCAGTATCGGAGCGAGCCGAGGGGTAACTTGCTCTAAAATCAGCGAGACAACGTTCAGCGTTATATAGACGTTGTGCTCTGTTTTTTCGATATCGGTGACGCTAAAGTAAGGAATCTGTCTTATGAGTTTGTTAGAATAACATCAACGCAATAGGCGATCGTTATTCTTAACGTCGGAGTTACTATATGTTTCTTGTAAGCTAGCGATAAGCTCGTCGTCGCTAGCGAAAAATCATGATTTTAGAGTGAGTTACCCCTCGGAGCGAGCCCTGGAGATTTGCGGTCGGAAAGCGCCGAAGATCCCCCGGATATCGGGGTACGCAAAGCGCGAGTGACCACGCGGCGCGACGAAAGTGCCTCGCGAGTGCCGCCATAATTCGCTTGCACGCGATCGAAGATTCTCGCGGTTTCGACTCGCATGAAGATCGGGTGTCTATCGCGCCCATTAAGCGGCCGAATATATTTCAGGTCGCATATCGCGAACGGCGTACAAAGTGCGATCGGCGTGTAGTCCACGTCGCGTGGTGACCGCAACACCCTGCCCCTCCTCGGGCGACGGAATCCCTTCGCGGGTGCAGAAATTTCTTGCGCGCGTTCAGCGGGGCGCGGGACGCCGCATACCTTTTTCTTGTATTAGGTGTCGTATTACGTTCCGCGAGCGGCGTAGAGCTGCGCCGCCGTTATCGATTATATTTCGCGAGTGGTATAATTATCGTGTATTTTTCGTGTTGATCGCGATATTAGCTGTCGTGTTATCCCTGTGATACTTTCGATATTAATTTCGTTGTCGCAATCTGCGCTTACCTCTCGCGAATCGCATTAGTTTGCGCCTTATTTTGTTGCGTATCGTGTTATTCCTCGCGAGTCGCGTTATTCTGCGTATTATCTCGTTGCGTATCATTTTCCATATAATTTCGCCGTTTTATTCGATGTATTAGCTCTTATTATTTTTCGTGCGTGCTGTCGTTTTGTACTACTCGCTGTCGTCACCGTTGTTCCGACACGTGTCTAAGTCGCTTCGCGAACCTTCCGAATAATTATTAATAATATTTCTCCGTCCATCAAGAAAGCGAACGCTGTTATTCGCTCTACCCTTGTCAACCGACGAAATAAACTCTGTTTACTCCTGCTGACTGACGGCGATCGGAATAAAGGCAATGATTGTTACAAAAATTAATGACTTTCGCGCTACTTATTCACCCGTCCCCCGCATTCCTGAGCGCTGCCCGGCATCCACCCTGCCCCTCTACCGTTAGGTTGAGCTAGCCAGCCCCTCGTACCGAAGGTGTCCTCGATCTTCTCGATTTTCGCGAATTTCGGACATTGTTTCGCGGTTCGGTGATGCGTCGTCGTGCGCGTCTGGCGCCCAGCAATAATTTTCGCGGCCAATCGACTGCCTTCCGGGTACGAGGGACTCCGTTTTAGAGAGGTCTAACACCCCGCTCTCCCTTTTTGTTCCGCTATCTCAAAAGATAGCGTGACAAAATTTGATATATTGAAAAGTCTTTTTGTTAAAGCAAAGAATAGTTGGTACAGAAAAGTATATGTTATAAGTTTCAGTATAATCAGTATAATCAGTATAGATCGGAGTACACGAATCTTACAATAGATACGTCTAGGACGGAATCCTCGGAAGGAGAGACACGAGGCTCGCGAGCGTCGGCTCTCGCGGTCGCAAGGCCCGTTTTCCGGGTTCCCCTACTACCCGCGTGTGCGTGCGCGATAGCGTTACACGCATATGTGATCCGCTCGGCGTTACTCTCTCTGATCCATCACGCACGCCACAACATCCTTCTCTCACTTATAAAAAGGGCTGCAATGCATCCGAATGCGTACAATGATTTTACTGCGGTTCGTGCAATCGTTTCGGGGCCGTTTTTGTTCTCTCGGAGCGCCGTATCGGCGACGGCCTCGGTGCCTCCTTATTTCGTTGACGCTTCGGTGGCGCAGATGTACTCGCTTGTGGAGACTGCAATGGTTGCGGAGGGTCAGGGTTGTTTCCGTGTGTTTGTACAATGATCTCTGGTTGTGGTGCTTCCTCCGTCACGGCCTGCTTCTCGATGTCCTCGATAGGGCCGTAATTGTCCTCCGAGTCCTTGTCTCCCTGATTTTGCAAAGGTGTTGCCTCGCCTATTGCTCGGAGCTGATTCGCATGTCGCGTCCAAGTTCGACCATCGTCTAATTTAATTTCATACTGTAGACTGCCTAATGCTCGCTCTATACGCCCGAATCTCCATTTTATCTTGCCTGCATAGTTTCTACAACTGACTCTATCTGCTTTCGCAAATGTTTTGAAAATCTTACTTTCATTCGGGTTATGGTTTACAACGCGGCCTGTTGTGGGTTTTAACAAGTCTAATGCGCTCCGCAGTTTCCTGCCTACGAATAGTTCCGCGGGCGTTTGGTTTGTTCCTACGTGCGGTGTTACGCGGTATTGCGCTAAGAAGCGCTGTAATTTTAAATGTACATCGGTTCTCGTGGTATTCATTTTTCGCAATGATTGCTTCAACGATTGTACAAATCGTTCCGCCTGTCCGTTTGTCGACGGATTATACGGGGCTGTGCGTTTATGCGCTATGCCCCGAGATTCTAAAAATGTTGTAAATTCTTTTGAAATAAACGTTCTACCATTATCGCTCACTAGTACTAATGGTGCACCGTAAGCTGCGAAAATTTCTTCGCATTTATTTATTGTACTCTTTGCATTGATATTTTTCCTTAAGTGAATCTCCGGCCATTTCGAAAACGCATCAATTAATATAAAGAACATGTGCCCCAGAAAGGGGCCTGCGAAATCTACATGTACCCGTTGCATAGGCCCTGTTGTTGGTTCCCACACGTGTTTCTCTACTTTTCGCGGATTGTTCATATAACTGTTGCAATTTACACAGTTTTTAACTAACTTCTCGATACTCGCATCGATTCCGGGCCACCAACAATGGCCTCTTGCAAGAGCTTTCATTTTCGCAGCGCCGAAATGCCCTAAATGTAGTTCTTGTAATACCTTAGCGCGGAGTGAGCTCGGAATTACCGCGCGATTTCCTCGCAGAATGACGCCGTTAACTAGGCTAAACTCCGTTTGCTCTATTTTAAAACGATCGTCTGATTGTAATTGCGTTCCGTGTTGGAGTGCTGTGTACAACTTTTGTAATTCGCTGTCGCTTATCGTTTCGGTAGCAATGGTAGCAGTTGTAACTGGTAGCGTTGAAATTACGTCTAAGAGATATACATACACTACGTCGCGTTCGAATTCCTTACATTCGACGGCTAGTCGCGATAAACAATCTGCATTGCTATGGAGTTCTGATTTGCGATATTTAATGTCGTAGTCGAATCCCTGTAAAAATAACGCGTAGTGTTGCATGCGTAATGCACTGTAGACTGGTAAGCTTTTTGTTGGCGCAAATATTTGTACGAGGGGGCGGTGATCTGTAATTAATGTAAATTTATTGCCGAACAGATATTGGTGAAATTTCTTCACCGCGAAGATTATGGCGTAAGCCTCCTTGTCAATCTGTGAATATTTCCGTTGCGTTCCCGACAACGTTTTCGATACGTACTGCAATACCCTCTCCGTGCCGTCGGGATATGAGTGTGACAGAACCGCGCCGACCCCGGTCGGACTGGCATCGGTCGCCAGCACAAGTGGCAATTTGGGATCAAAATGTGTTAAAAGATTCTTTTCGAGGAATGCTTTCTTCGCCCGTATGAATGCATTCTCGCATTCTTGCGACCACTTAAACAGCACGTTCTTTCTCAGCAATTTATTAAGCGGGTAAACAATTGAGCTCAATTTTCTTATAAATCGTGCGTAGTAATTTATTATTCCCACGAATGCGCGTACTTTGGTAACATTACTTGGTCGGGGCATTTTTTGTATTGCTTCGACTTTTTGTATTTCTTTACTAATACCCTTTTTATTAATGATGTATCCGCAATATTTGATCTCATTTAATGCAAATTGTGATTTTTCTAAGTTAATTCTTATGTTGTATTCTTGTAATCTCTTCAAAACTGCCTCTAAATTATTTAAATGTTGCTCTTCTGTTAACCCGGTAACTACTATATCATCCAGAAAAACAGCTACGCTTGGAATTCCTTGTAATATTATTTCTATTTCTCGTTGCCATATAGCCGGCGCGGACGCGATACCGTACATCAACCTGTTTACCCGATATAACCCACGATGTGTACTAAGAGTAAGGACGTCCCGGTCCTCTGCCCTTACACGCATTTGTAAATACGCTTGCCTGAGATCGATCTTCAAAAATATAACGCCTCCAGAAATTTCTGTGAGGAGCTCGTCTATTGTAGGTAGCGGATGCTTGTCAACAATGACTTGTGGATTAACCGTGGCTTTGTAGTCTCCGCAAATACGAACTCGACCGTCCTTCTTAAGTACCGGAACGATCGGTGTTGCCCATACTGAGGAATTTACTTTTTCAATAATGCCCTGTGCTTCTAAGTTATCCAATTCTTTTTCCACTAACGGTAATAATTTGAAGGGTAACGCCCGCGCTCGTACAAATACTGGCTGTGCGTTTTTTTTTAGAGTAATCCTCGCTTCAACGCCTTTAATTTCTGCAAAATCCGCGTCACGAATATTTTTGTATTTTTGTAGGATCTTGTCAATCAAAGTTTTTCCGCCTAAGTTAACGTAATCGACCTGCGCTGTTTGAATCGAATAAAGTGTAAATGTATTTCTTAACTGACGAAGCCATTCGCGGCCTAACAGTGGCTCTCGATCTACATTTGTTAAATAAATGTTTAAATCTCGCGTCTTTCCGCGGTCCTCGACTTGTACAGTGATATATCCTATCGCTTGAATTTCGTTTTTACAGAAAGTAATTAACTTAAGATTAGTACGATAGATGGTCGAACCTGGAAATAACGCTCGTGCGTGATCTTTACTCATAAGGGTCACCGCCGATCCGCTGTCCACTTCAAATGTGACTTCCTTTCCGTAGATTTTCAAGGTCGCTTCAAATTTGTCTCGAAACTCTGCTTGCTCCAGTTGAAGAACTTCCTCGACCTGGTTTGCCTGAGCCTTATCTCGAAAACACACTCGCTGAAGATGACCCTTCTGACCGCAACCATTGCATCGGATCTCTCTATTGAGTGTGCACTTGGATGCAAGATGCGCCTTGCCGCATCTGTAGCATTTAATGCCCTTAGAATTAATATTACAAGTCGCTTTACGGTTTGATACATGATCGCTTGCCGCGGTTTTCGACGATTTATTTTAGTACTTATCTACAGGTGTTTTCTTCTTTTGTCCTTTAGCTGCTCGTACGTATTCAACAGCCGCTGACGTGTCCTGAAGCTGCTTGGCTCCTTGGTCCGACAATTCCATCGCCGTTGCGACCTGCACCGCCAGGTCGAAGGTCAAGTCCTTCCTCTCCAACAGTCGACTCTGGATTTTTTAACTGGATAATCCGAATACAAACTGATTCCTTAGTGCAATTTTTAAGTATGAACCAAATTTGCAGTGCACACTTAACTTGTGCAAAGCCGTGACGAATTGCTGTATTGTCTCCCCCTCTTTATGTTTCCGCTGATGAAACTTGAAGTTCTCGGCGATTTCCAACGGCTCTGGCTGGTAAATCCCGTATAGAATGGTTTTGAGTGACTCAAATGTCGCTTCGAATGGATCTCCTTCGCTCAATCTGTCGCAGACTGAGTCGAAGGCGGCCGCTCCCATGTAATGTAAGAGGTACGCGGTCTTCTTGGTACTTTCTATTCCGCAGATCGCGAATGCTCCCTCCAACCTTTGTAGCCAACGTTGTAACGTCGTCGTCTCGGGATTGAAAAATTCGATTGTAAACGAATTAAGTGTACTTGCTCTTCCTTCCGCCTGGCCTCCGCTACCACTTCCAGGCATCGTTTCGCCGTTGGTCTGATTCCGTCCGTTGCTCCGAAATTCCTATCGGGTCGCGCCAAGTGCTCGCCCGATTTTCTTGCGCGAATTCTTGCTCCGTTTTCCGTATTTCACGGCAATCCTCGTCGCCAGTTGTTATAAGTTTCAGTATAATCAGTATAATCAGTATAGATCGGAGTACACGAATCTTACAATAGATACGTCTAGGACGAAATCCTCGGAAGGAGAGACACGAGGCTCGCGAGCGTCGGCTCTCGCGGTCGCAAGGCCCGTTTTCCGGGTTCCCCTACGCGTGTGCGTGCGCGATAGCGTTACACGCATATGTGATCCGCTCAGCGTTACTCTCTCTGGTCCATCACGCACGCCACAACAGTATATATACAATTTTATGTGTTAGACAGCATAAGTATAAAGTATTCTCTGCTTCAACCATAATTGTACGATTACAAATGTACAATTAAAGACAGTTTACAATTATAATCATGCAATTATGGTTAAAACAGAGAATACTTTGTATTTATACTTTTCTATAACATAAAATTGTATATGTATATACTTTTCTATACCAACTATTCTTTGCTTTAACAAAAAGACTGTTTAATATATCAACGATTTACTGCTTCAAATGACTTTCCTTTGTTCATGCATGTACTATTTCCACATACATATTAATCGATTTAGTCGTTTATATGCTTCTCAATACTCAAAATAACTGCTGTTTTTCAAAATTTTTGTTAATAACTTTTTAATAAAAAACGAGCGACGGCTAAAACCTTCTAAATGTTACTCAGGAGAGTGATCTCTATAATATATGTCAAGGTCAAGTTCATTGGAGCTGCCTCCCCTATACTAAATAATTACCAAAATTGTTTCTTATTATTTCAAGGATGGGGATCTGAAGCGTTCACAAAACAATTCGCAAATTGGGTATCCGGGTACCCGTGCATTGACACAGAAGGGTTTGATTCCGCTATCTTCTTCAAAGTTTTCAAAAAATATTAATATTACTATCTACAATGATAGCATACATTTAATTGATAATATTTTATCAAGAGTTTGAAACTGTAAGGTTCAATTTATTCCATGATTCGAAAGAGAGTATAAATTTTAATTATTTATCATATTCGTATTTATATAGACAATATTGAGCATTGAATGGAGTAAATATTGTTTAGCAGTTGAAAAAAATTTTTAAGTTTGTATTTTATATTACGTTATAACATATAAGGAGAATTTAAAACTTGTTTATTACGAACACTCGATAGCGTAGTGATAGTGAATATAGTGAACAACTATAAAACCTATAACCCATCAGCGGCGCCCAACAACGGTATCAAGTTCGAATCCTTCGGTAAGTGGAAATTTTAAGTGACGATATTTAATATAATTACATATATATGTTAAATAGCAAAACTTCCCAGGAATTACCACAAACATCTAGTAAAAATGCAACAATTAATAAATTAGTAAAAAAAACTGAAAGTTTATTTTTCTAAATATTTTTAATCTAGTCCAGGTTAGCAATGCTATCTAGTAGCTAGATAGTTTTCCTAAAATCGCTATAAGACAATATATTTGTTGAGTACCTAAACTAACATTACTAGACGCGGACAATATAAGACACATATTGGCTACTTGATGACTACATGCCGGCGAGTTTAAATTTCCACTCGAATTGACATTATTGTCTAATTAAATTATATATTTTTGTTTGTAAAAAAGCCTATATAAAATGTAAAAATGTGAAATGTGAAAACTAAAAAATTCATAAATTAATATTTTTTTTTTCTTCAAATCGGCAGATCCTTAAATTTTAATTTTTAAAAAGTAAACATACCTCGAGTTTTTGCCACCTATGTATATTTAATGGAGTTTGAATTTCTTCCTCAAGTGCGGTGACTTTAAGCTTTTCTTTCGCCAGGTTGCGATTTAGATAAAAAACTTCTTGTCGTAAGTCGCTAACATTTAAAATATTCTTTGCGAGCAACATTTTTTCGGTTCTAAGTCTCTTCACCTCGAACTTGAGCAATCGAATATCTTCCAATCTTTGATTATACTGTATCTCTCCACATTGTAATGTTCTATTCAAGACCTATGGCATATAAATATATATGTTTATTTCAAAAGAAGAATACTATTTAGATCAGATGTAGTAAATTCGAGTTGCACATCAAACTTGTTGGTCTAATAATAGAGAAAAACATTTTATACAAACAATGTTTTGTGACTTTGAGGGGAACATAAGATGGTGTCATTGAATTGACCCTGGATAGTTGTTTGAAGAACACATAAAGATAAATTCCTTAAATAAAAACCCCCATTCAATTTTTCAATGCATATCCTTGTAGCTTATTTCGAGAGCTTTTCAAAGCACTATAATAAAATATTTTTTTATTAAGTACTTTACAAGGTATAAGGCTTGAAAATTACAGTACCGCCGGCATTAGCATTACCCAAGGTGTACAGTAAGGTGCATAAATTTGCGTGGTCATATACGAAATGAGGCTTGAAAGTCCGCACACACACATACACATTTTTTTTATTGCACATTTGTGAAGCTTACCTCAAGAGTTTTTCAAAACACTATAATAAAGTCATTTTTCGTTAAAAATTTCCTGAGATGTTTTAAATTTTGTCATACATATATGTACCACGCGGAGGTTGCCCGATCGGATTAATGGTGCGTGGAACACCTTGGGTAATATTACTGCCGGCGGTATTGTAACTTTCAAGTCTTATAACTCGAAAAGTACTTAATGAAAAAATATTTTATTACTCGAAAAGGGGCTGCTGAACAAGCTAGTTGTTACTGCTGAGTCATATATTAAAACCAAATAAAATACATAAAAATTACACAAACATTTTAACCTTTAATACCGTCTTCCTCAGTGTACATTAAAATCAATAAAAATTAACCGAAACCTAAACCGAAATCATCTCGCTCGTATAACCGAAAATATCATAATCTCGCTCATATATAGGGGAGAATGGGGGAATTACAGTCAGTAAGAATTATTTCTTATTTTCTGAAAAAGAAATGTCTTTAGAACCAAAATGGAATAGTTGACGGATACTTTATCAATCATTCTTCGAAAGTAGAAGCATAAAAGTCAAGAAAGCTAATAAATAATTAAGCCTGCATTGGTTATAAAAATCTCTGAATTGACCGCGATTGGCCGACGTGTTGGGTAATTACGGTCGCCTCTTGGGTAACCGCAGTCAGCTTTCGGGGGACTACCTACGGTCATCTTTGGGGTAATGCCAGTTGATCACTAGCAGGGTTCGGCGTCTAACCTAAAATTCCGGCGTTATTTCAAGACTGAAATGTCCATCAAATTGAATGTATTTTCTATGTAAATCATGCTATATATCAATTCTTATTTCTTTCTCACTAAATTTGGATAAATTCTACCAAATTTGTGGTATAAATATATACCGTGATATTTACGCTGTGACAATCACTCGACTGTAATTTCCCCGTACAAGCGACTACCGTTACCCCAAAAAACGAGTGAATTTGTTATATATTAAATAATAAATATTTATATGATATTATCGCTTTAATATGGGCGAAATGGAAGCTGAAGAACCAAAAAAGTCATGAATAACGGTTAGATGTGATTTTAACTACTAAAAATTTTGCAAAACCCTTATTAAAAGCACATCGATTCTTATAAGAAAAAGGGCGTAAAATAAGAATCACCAGATTTTTATTAATTTATGTTGGTTTAATAGGCACGGCATAATAAATTAGTCGATAATCATGTATGTAAACGGATAGAGACAAAAAAAGTTTGATATAACTGTTGGTTTATGTAAAATACGGGTGACCGGCATTGCCTGATGACCGTGATTCCCCCCATTCTCCCCTATTAACCGAAATATCAGAAATTAAAGGTTGGAATTACTTGAAGACAAGGATGTCCACGATATCGTCACAACGACGTTAGATTGAGTGTTGACAAAGGACGGTCATCCTATTCCGCGCATTTGAACAACGTAGATTCATGTTGATAGATTCTCATGCCTGATTATAAATTTCTGTTCGTAATGCCTTACGGTTAGGCGTGGTGTAAAATCATGATCTTATCAAAGCCTCCTTGAGTCGACATAGGTGTAAGATGTTCTCATAAATCCGCTCATATGTTCCATGTGTATTAACTGTTAGTTAACAGTGTGGTATTTTAAACAAACCGTAATTTTAAACTAAACATAAGACTAAGCGTAAATTTCAAATCAAGAACACCTTCATACCTGAATATAAAAATGTCACGGATTCAGAGATATTACAAGGACGGAATGCGTGTGGTTGTGTGAACGATTATTTGACAAGTGCGGATGGAACTAAAAATGTGCGGAGAGATCGCTAGGGAAATGTGGGAGGGATAGAAATATATTTGGTTGGAGTATAGAAAGGATGAAAAGATTAGGGAAGGGGAAGTAAATTAAGGATAGGAAGGTATGCTTCTGACAAACTTCTGTGTCACTTTGCTTATTCAGACCCTTATTCTGTCTTTTAATGTGGACCATCTCCGAGATGAAACGCTTATAATAAAAGGGTTCGTTGTCCAGTATTTGTACCTCTTCCAAATCAAAATTATGGTTTTTTTTTAGGTGATGTTCTGAAATCACTAATGGAGATCCGCCTTTTTTTTTACAATCAGCTTTATGTTCTCTAATTCTAGTTTTCAATTGTCGCTTTGTTTGCCCAACGTATGTGGCTTCACAATCCGAGCAACTAATCTTGTATACTATTCCACATTGTGAAGAACGATCCAATGAATCTTTTCCGGTTTTAATAAAACTCTTTAGTTTGAATAGTATCGTGAATGTTGAACGAAAATTAAGCTTTTTGGCCAAGGTTATGAAACTTTCCGAAATTAATTTGATATATGGAATAGTAAAGTTAGGTATCTTTATCTCATTGTTGGAGTTACTCTCTTCTACAAGATTATTATTAAGAGACGATATTCAATCTGTTTCTGATGGTAGAGAAAATGAAACTAAGAGGATGTCCATTATCCAGTAATTTGGTAATTACAGCTTCTGAGTTCTTTTTATGGAATCGTGGATGGGACAGTAGTACGGTTTTGTCTATAAAACCATAAATTACATCTCTTTTATGGCATATCGGATGATTCGAGTTAAAATTTAAATACCTTCCTGAGAAAGTTGATTTATAAAAATAATTCCGCTCCCATCTACAATAATCGTGACATCCAAGAAATTAAGAAGCGAAATAGAACAGATTAAACAGATTGAATAACATTAATTTGAAATACACAATGTCTATTTAGACTAGAATTAAAAGCGATGCGTATAATAGATTATGGTATATTAGACACGAAATGTACAAATTATACAAGTCGATATCCCATGCTCTCCCTCCTTTGATCGAAAATGCATTCTTTATCCACCGAGAAATTGTTGACAGGTAATTGTGTCATAGGGAAATAGTGAGAATCAGTAAAATAATCAAGTTGCTAACTGACAAGAATTTTAAACGCAACAATTCTAATATTCAAAACATAGACTACCTACTTTTGCTCAATTCCTAATAATAAGAATAGAATTACCATAAAAAGCATTCAACACTCAGATTCAGAGGTACACCATATCAACATTTCACCACACATTTTTAGTCAAGAATCCACCAGAATCACATTAGATTCATTATAAAAGAAGTGGTTTTGCAACTTAAGTAATTTTTCAATACCAAATGAAATCGTGTATCTTTTACAACTAGGGGAACGTTTTGGTTTACCGGATAATGAAACTGACTTTCCGAAAGTCATCACTGAGTTCTTAAAACACATAGAAACTAACATACTCAAATGCCAAGAATCCATACGCGGGGCAGTTAGACATCAGTCTATATCTTTGATCAATAAAGCTTCGAATTCGAAATCATCAGTCAGTCACAATGATAAACTAATATCACGTTGGTTAAATTTAACAAAAAGTTTTTTAAAGATCATCCTGTTTACTAGATCAGATAAGAGAAATGTCACGGTTGTTTTAAACAAAATTGATTACATTAAAAATGTGGAAGCATTACTCTCAGATAAAACTACTTACAAAATTATTGATAAAGATCCGACAAAAAAACTAGCCAATGAGGTACGTTTCCTTTTAACACGATGGAGGAATAAGGAATACATAGATCAGCCCACCTACACGAAACTCAATTGTAGCGATGGGGTTATTCCAAGAGCTTACGGATTGTCATAAATACATAAGCCAGGCAACCCTCTCAGGATAATTGTTTTGTCAATAAATAGTTCGCGGTACGCACTTGCATCGTATTTACATGAAATTCTGTCTAAATGTATTCCGGAACCCCCTAGCCACATAAATAATAGCTACCACTTAGTGGACAAACTAAATGGCATGCATATTGACTCTAATTATATGCTAATATCATTAGATGTCACCTCACTTTTTATCAATGTCCCAACAGATTTAGTAGTAGAAAGTGTCACAAAAAGGTGGATGGAGATTTCGGAATACACAGACATCCCGTTTGACGAACTTATAATTGCGATCAGATTAATTCTTAATTCGACGTATTTTTCCTTTAACGGCACATTCTACAAATATATTTTCGGCAGTCCGATGGGCTCACCGTTGTCCCCCAAGGCTGCGGACTTGACCATGTGGGATCTTGAAGAAATTGCAATCAAACGGCTTAATTATCGTCCACGTTTTTATTTCCGGTATGTGGATGATATAGTTTTGAATGCTCCTTACAATGAGTTAACTAATACGTTGGAGATTTCCAATTTTTTACACAGATTGTGTTACACAAGATTGCAATTTACTATGGATATCGGACATGGGGGACTTCTTAATTTCTTGAATGTTACGATTATTGTAGATGGGGGGCGGAATCATTTTCGATCTTTTCCGTAAATTAATTATCTCAGGGAGGTATTTGAATTTTAACTCGAATCATCCGTTATGCCATATAAGAGGTGTAATTTATGGTCTCATAGACAAAACCGTACTACTGTCCCATCCACGGTTCCATAAAAAGAACTTAAAAGCTGTAATTACATTATTACTTGATAATGGATATCCGCTTACAATTAGTTTCATTTTCTCTACCATCAGAAACAGATTAAAACATTTATCGTCTCTTAATAATAATCTTGTAGAAGAGAGTAACTCCAACAATGAGATAAAGATACCCAACTTTACTATTCCACATATCAAATTAATTTCGGAAAGTTTCATAACCTTGGCCAAAAAGCTTAATTTTCGTTCACCATTCACACTAAAAAATTTTATTAAAACAGGAAAAGATTCATTGGATCGTTTTTCACAATGTGGAGTGGTATACAAGATTAGTTTCTCGGATTGTGAATCCACATACGTTGGGCAAATAAAGCGACAATTGAAAACTAGAATTAAAGAACATAAAGCTGATTTTTTGAAAAAAAAGCGGATCTCTATCGGTAATTTCAGAACATCGCCTCATAAAGGACCATAATTTTAATTGGGAAGGCGTACAAATACTGGACAACGAACCCTTTTATTATAAACGTCTCATCTCGGAGAGGGTACGCATTAAAAGACAGAATAAGGGTCTGAATAAGCGAAGTGACACAGAAATTTTGTCAGAAGCATACTTGTCCTTAATCTACTTCCTCCTCCCTAATCTTTTCATCCTTTCAATCCTCCAACGAAATTTATTTCTATCCCTCCCACTTTTCCCTAGCGATCTCTCCGCACATTTTTTATTCCATCCGCACTTGTCAAATAATCGTTCACACAGCCACACGCATTCTATCCTTGTGACATCTCTGAATCCGTGACATCTCTAAATTCAGGTATGAGGGTGTTCTTGATTTGAAATTTACGCTTAGTCTTATTTGTTAATTTAAAATCACGGTTTGTTTAAAATACCACACTGTTAACTAAAAGTTAATACACATGGAACAAATGAGCGGATTTATGAGAACATCTCACACCTATGTCGACTCAAGGAGGCTTTGATAAGATCATGATTTTACACCACGCCTAACCGTAAGGCATTACGAACAGAAATTTATAATCAGGCATGCGAATCTATCAATATGAATCTACGTTTTTCAAATGTGCGGATCTGGATGACCATCCTTTGTCAACATTTAATCTAACGTCGTTGTACGATATTATTGACATCCTTGGTTTCAAGTAATCCCAACGTATAATTTCCAATATTTCGGTTAATGTATATGAGCGTGATCATGATATTTTCGGTTATACGAGCGAGTTGATTTTGGTTTAGGTTTTGGTTAATTTTTATCCATTTTAATGTACACTGAGGAAGACCGTATTAAAAGTCGACACTTTGTGTAAATTTTATGGATTTTATTTGGTTTTAATATATAACTTAGTGTTTAAAATATACCGCGAATGGACGCGTGACGCGAGAAGACACCGTGTATAATCGCGATCAATATATCGATTTTCCGAAAACGCGCGAGGAGGGCCGACCTTTGTTTACGGCGCACCGTTTGGCTGTGTGCGCGATGCGGCGACGGCGGACTTACTTCTTGTCGCGAGCTCGAGCCGAATACACGTCCTTGCGGGAGCAGTTCTTTTCCGTTGTTGCTACATAACATTGTTGTGAGATATTAATACTGAAATCAGGATTATGTCGAGTTGTTGCTGCGTATACCACGTTGCTACCCTGATCCCTGTACAACGTGTCATCTTCCCATTGAGCTGCCTAGCGATCTACGAGAAAATCTGCTTCGTCACGACGAACGATGGCAAATGCGGGTTAAGGTGACGCAAACCCCCTCCCCCCTGGGGGGAGGGGGGAGGTACTCTATATTATAGCGCTTGACAAGGGAAGTTCAGTGGTGGTACTTTACCTTGTTAACTCTCACCCGTTAGACCCCCAAGGGGGAAAATGTAAAATATTCTGAAAAAAAAAATATAAATATTTCCACATTTAATCACTTTTTAACCCTCTACGGGTAGTAATTAAAAGTAAATGAGGGGGGCCTTCGCCCCCCTTCCTGCACCCTGACCTCTTGTGTATATGCGGGGGGCTCCACTTCCAAAAAAACTGAGCTAACCCAACCCGATTGTTGTGTGGGTGGAGAAGTGCGTGCGTGGATGCAGTAGGTTCCGTCCCCCTGTGGGGGGGGGGGGGGGCTTGCATTGGTGTGCATACGAGAGGTAGGACCCGTACGCAAGGTAGGACGTTCCATTCACCCGACATGTAAGATCTGTATATCTATTAAATCTTCGCCTTACTAAACAGATGAGTCTACAATATACTAAAAATATTTATACTAAAAAGATTAGCGAGGCCCCTACGCAAGGTAGGGCGTTGCCCCTCTCTCCACAACCACCCTTCCTGCCAGCGCCTGTTTCACATTTTTTTCTACCAGATTAAGTCTTGTTTTCGTAATAGATGTTGCTTTTGCAATAGAAAAGTGTTATATCAAAGTCGGGGGGGGCTCCGCCCCCCCGAACCCCCTGGCCGGGGGCTTTGCCCCCTGGACCCCCTTTCGAGGGGCTCCGCCCCCCTGGACCCCCCTTGGGAGCTTCACCTGCATCTCGCTTTACAACTTAGCATGTAGTACGTGTAAGCAAAACTCCCAATGGGGGGTCCAGGGGGGCGAAGCCCCCCGGCGAGGGTGGGGGGGCAGAGCTCCCCGAAAGGGAGTCCAGGGAGGTTCGGGGGGGCCTCGCTTTACAACTTACAAAGTACATACATACGTGGACAAGGGGCGGGTTCCACACGGTTTGGAGGGGGGCGGGAGGGGTGGGTAAAGGCCTCCCCCCACATATACTTTTAATCACTACCCGTAGAGGGTTAAAAAATGATTAAATATGCAAATATTTATTTTATAAATAATTTTACATTTTCCCCCTTGTGGGGGTCTAACGGGTGAGAGTTAACAAGAGAGAGTACCACCACTGAACTTCTCTTGTCAAGCGCTACAATATAGGGTACCTCCCCTCCCTCCCCCAAGGGGGGGTTTGCGTCATCCCAACCCAAATGCGCTCCACACCACGGAGTAACCGAACAAGAGCTCCTACAAGCGTTTCTCCCTACAAGTGTTGTGACACGATGGTTGTTTCCGTAAAGTGAATAAAAACTCTGTTCACGATTTGCAAGTTGTATTGCTCCTTCCATTTATCATAGAGCCCACATCCTTACTGTCTGTTTTCGTGCGTTTTAAACACTCAGCAATAACAACCAGCTTGTTTGCCAGCCCCTTTTCAATTTGCTTATTATATGCGAACATGACTAAGAATATTTTAATGTTTATTTTATTAGTGTTTTGAAAAGATCTCGAGGTAAGCTACAAGAATATGCTTTGAAAAATTGGAGTTTTCATTTAATAAATTGTAGGTAATCTTTATGTGATCTTCAAACGACTATCCAAGGTCAAACCAATGACACTATCTTACCTGTCCCCTCAAATCGAAATCGCAAAACTTTTGTATGAAACATTTTTCTCTAAAATGCTTTGTTTTTGAGAGATATAAGTTTGTAATACTTCAACCAACTCACCCTGTATTTTTGTTACTTTTTCTTTATTTATCATAGGCAAATTTTAATGTCAGAGTTATTGCAAACTTATTAATTAAATATTGAAAGGACTGCGCACTATTTTTCGGTAAAATAGGTCCCGACCGATTTTCTTCAAATTCTGTATACATTTAGATGTATCATTAGGTAGATCAACTACATGAAGGAATTTTTAAAAAAGTCACTTTTTTGAGCTGTTGAAGCGATATACCTGATAATGATGCAGAGTCCGTATTATACGATATTTTGAGATTTGCATTGAAAATCATTTTTATAAAAAATAAAGGAGATGTAAGGATATCAAGAATTATATACACTTGGTCAAAAAGAAAGCGGTACAGTAAAAAAATATGAAAAATTTATGAAATTTCAAATGCTTGTAACGCAGTTAATAATTATGGTATCGAGGTGTTTAAAAAAAAATAAAGCTTAAAGACTGTAGTTTAAGAAACTTTTAATGTCGTTTGCGTGGGATAAATAGTTTTCCGGTGGCGGATGTCACAGTGAGAGCCTGCAAAAATTGATTAATAGAAGGTCCACTTTCCTGAGGTGCACGGAGTGAATTAGTTGACGACGCTCAATGTGATAAAAAGCGGGTGAAAGTTCACATTTTTCCCTTTAAAATGCGATTTTGCGGAATTCGATACGATAATTTTTCGCTGAGTTATACAGGGTGAAGAAATTCACACACCATAACAAATTATCCCAGCTTATAAAATCCACCAAACAATTCATTAACAGTAACCCAAATATTATTTTTACCAGAGCAGATAAAGGCAATATTACAGTAGTTTTAGACAACAATACCTATAGAGAGAAAATCACAGAAAAGTTACAAGACACTAACACATATACTATAGTTACTAAAGATCCAACAAAATCACTCATTAAAAAAGTTAGGGATACACTTGTGAGATGGAAAATCGTAAGTACATATCTAAATGAAAATACGAACAATTATATTGTAGTGATGGGGTGCTTCCGAGAGCCTATGGGGTACAAAAAATGCATAAAACAGGATGTCTGTTTAGAATAATTGTTTCCTCAATTGACAGCCCAACGTACTCATTAGTTTCTTTTCTTCATAAAATTATCTCTGAGAGCATACCCAAACCTACCGGTTATATAGAGAATAGCTTTGAATTGGTCAAACAATTAATTGGAACACACATTAACAGTGAATTTGTTCTCATTTCATTAGATGTAATATCTTTATTCACCAAGATTCCTACTGACTTGGTAATACAGGGTGTTTCTAAGAGATGGTCACAGATATCCACTAATTGTAACATCCCAAAGGATGAATTTTTACAAGCTTTAGAATTAATTTTAAACTCAACTTATTTTACCTTTGACAATATTATATACATACAAAAATTTGGATTTCCCATGGGCTCACCGTTGTCCCCCACCGCAGCTGATATTGTAATGCAGGATTTGGAGAGCAAGGCGTTGCGATTGCTTGCGTTTATTTTACCTTTTTACCGGAGATATGTAGACGACATAGCTATAACCGTACCTCCCGAAGAAATTGACGCAGTACTTAACGTATTTAATTCTATTCATCCAAGGTTACAATTTACCATAGAAATAGGAGGCGACAGGTTAAACTTTTTAGACGTAACCATCATTAAAAACAATAATCATTTGGAATTTGACTGGTTTTACAAACCTACGTTTTCAGGCCGCTACCTCAATTTTATGTCGCAACACCCTTGCTCTAAAAAAAGAGGCACAATAATGGGCATGGTGGATAGAGCATTCTTATTATCACACCCGAAATTCCACTCCAAAAATATTAAATTTATAATAGATATTCTCTTACAGAATGACTAGCCACTATCTTTCATTTTTAATACAATTAATACTAGAGTTAAGTCTCTTCTTAACAAATGTACACGCAGACAGGCTAATGATCCTACACCTACTAATGATAATAATAAAAAGCGCTGTGGCTCACTATCTCATATGTTTCTAACATCTCGGAAAAATTTAAAAATGTTACTAAGGATTTGAATGTTAATCTCTCTTTCTTTAGTTTGAATAAACTACGTAATTTTGTTAAAGTACAGAAGAACACTCTCCCAATACAATTAAATAAGAATGTTGTATATGTATAAAATCTCATGTAAAAATTGTGAAGCTTCATATGTCGGTCAAACCATAAGACAACTAAGAACGAAAATTTCCGAACACCACAATACATTAAAGCAATCAGTAATTAATGAATACAGAATCAACTTCAACCATGAATTTGATTGCGAGACTGTGGAGATCTTAGACAAAGAGAGATTTATCAAAACGACTAGTTTCCGAAATGGCCTACATCAAACTTTAAAAGAATAGTTTTAACTCTCAAACGGATACAGAATGGTTGCATCATGCATATGTATCCATATTAAACAAATTGTAAACCTTGCCCATTAACATTGTATGTCGACAGTCATTTCACTTTTTACCCTTAACTACATATAAACCCCATATATAAATTTGTTTACCTTGTTTTTTATTGATTTGACGCACTTCAAGTGTTTGTTATGTTAGTCGATCTGACTTGCGACATACATCATATTGTCACTTACCATGTGTGCGCCCTCTTGACTAGACCGTTATTTCGGACTCTCTTTATCGTGTGCTCTTTCGGATGAAATTTTGTACTTGATTCTTTGATAGCGACTTTCTGTGCAATGTTCTCGTTCTCTTGACTATCTGGTGAGTTAATCATATTTATTTTAAACAACAACATCATTATAATTTATTTGGGATTTACAGATTTTGCTCTGGTAGCCATTTATAAACTAACATCGTTTCCGGATCTTCCAATCATGAAACTCACTTGGGTATAATGGAGAACTTGATCAAATAGTAATAATTTATATCGCTGAAGATGGCTCAATCCAGAGCCGAAACGTACGGATTGAATGTACAGAGAATTAATAAATCTGTTAATCTGATATTTCAACGCATCAAGAACCGCGTCAACTCTCAGTGCCCTTTACATTGTTTGTTTGAAAAAAATGTATCTGACTAGTACAATATCTCGAAAACAAGAGATTAGGGGAAAAAAGTTACATACAAAAGTTGTAGAGTTCTAACAAATGCATCAAACGACGATACCCATTTGACCTTGAGTGCAGTTATAAAGATCTCAAGGTCAACATAAGATTTTAAATGAAAACCCCTATTTTTTATTCGATATTCTTGCAACTGACATCGAGATTTTTTAAAAACACTATAATGAAACTTTTTTTGGTTAAGTACTTTACGAGATATTGGTTGAAAATTTCAATACCGCCGGCATTAGCATTACCTAGGTATACCACATAGAGGTAGCCCGGTTGTACATGAAGTTGACTTCAGCCGGGATTAAGATCTTATGTTGACCTTGAAATTTTCTTCATAATTGCACTCAAGGTCAAATGGGAATCATTGTTTGATGCATTTGTTACAACTTTGCAACTTTTGAATGTAATATTTTCCATTAATCCCTTGTTTTCGAGATATTGTACTGATCCGATATATTTTTTCACCCTGTATAACTCGGCGAAAAATTATCGTATCGAGTTCCGCAAAATCGCATTTTAAAGGAGAAAATGTGAAATTTTACCTCCTTTTTATCCCATTGAGCGTCGTCAACTGTTTCACTCCGTGCACCTCAGGAAACTGGACTTTCTATTAATCAATTTTGCAGGCCCTCACTGTGACATCCGCCACCGGAAAACTATTTATCCCACGCAAACGACATTAAAAATTTCTCAAACTACAGTTTTCAAGCTTAATTTTCTTTTTTTAACATGTCAATACCATAATTATTAACTGCGTTACAAGCATTTAAAACTTTTTAAATTTTCCTATTTTTCTACTGTACCGCTTTTTTTTTGACCGAGTGTATATTCTTGATTTTGGAAGGTTTTTCGATGCTCTATTTGACCAAAGAACTCATATTCAAGAAGTGCTTCGATGACAAAGTTGAAATCATATCGTTCTTTATGTCAATCGTCACAGATTAATTATACATATATTGCCATACAAAATATTACAATAGTTTGATCGTACGTTACTCAGACTTAGTTAATTCTCCAATCCGTAGGATAAGGATGATTATCCAGGACCAACGACGAGGACGTTCCGAGTACTTGGCCCCAAATATTTTTTGTTATTATTTATTTTTTAATATTTTTTTTTGTTTTACTGATTTTGTTTATTCCTTTAACTGAAGAATTAACTGAGAATTAACTGAATCTGAGAAACATACTGTTTCAACTCGAAGGACCAGAAACTCATCTGAAGTCAGAAGCCAGATTCGTTTCAATGCGGTGCGGTGTAGGGAGGTTCGCGCTCCGTTTAGGTACGCGGTAGGATCGTAGGATCGCAGGACAGGCAATTTCAGTCAGTTCGAGAGTCTGTTATTTGTACTGTAAGAGAGTTTTATTTGTCAAGGTGTCACAAACATGGTTTCACGTGAACACCAGACTGATGGCACTTGTTGTTCGAATGATCGTGTCGAGCCATAACACGTCGACCTTGTACAAAATGGCCGATAACGGCGCACGGCGCACGGCGCACGAGGCGCTTACAGAAATGTCGCGGAATGTTCTTCACGCGGTCGAGCGGCCGAACGCGACACCTGACACAAATATGGCCGATAACAGCGCGCGGCGCACGAGGCGCTTACAGAAATAATGTCTTTACGCGGTAGAACTGTCGAACGCAGCACCTTGCACAAATATGGCCGATAACGGCGCACGGCGCACGAGGCGCTTATCGAATTATCGCGGAATGTCTTTTACGCAGTGGAAATGCCGAACGCGGCACACACACACAACGTAGTACTTGAGTTCATCTCACGAGATATGACGGTCGATGCGATGCAGATCACTCGCCACGTGTGAATTGCACTTGAACTCTCGCGAAGGGTGATGGCCGATCGCGGCGCAGATCACTCGCAATCAGCGAGATTGCATTTGAGTCTTCAACTCTCGCGAGGGGTGACGGCCGAACGCGGCGCAGATCACTCGCAACCCGCGAGGTTGCATTCGAACTTTGAACTCTCGCGAGGGGTGACGGCCGAAGACGGCGCAGATCACTCGCAACCCGCGAGGTTGCACTTTGAACTCTCGCGAGGGGTGACGGCCGAAGGCGGCGCAGATCACTCGCAACTCGCGAGGTTGCATTTATCTCTCGCGAGGGATGACGGCCGAGCGCGGCGCAGATCATTCGCAACTTGCGAGACAGAATACGATTTTCTCGCGAGGGGTGACGGCCGAAGGCGACGCAGATCACTCGCAACTCGCGAAATTGAATACGGCCGAACACGGCACTTAACTTTTGAATAAGGAGCACTTGAATGCGTCTCAAGACGTACTGTCTGATGCGGGACGACGGATAGGCTGAGTCGACGCGGTGAACCACGATATCGTGCGACGAGCGGGCGTTCTTTATGCAGCGCGGGATGGTGAGCCTATGGCGGACATCTTGTCGCGACGCGAGCGGAAAATCTTGTCGCGGTACGAGCGTGGATCTTGTGTCGACGCGAGCGGAATCTTGTCGCGGCACAAGCTGAGATCCTGTCGGCGCGAGCGGAGATCTTGTCGCGAGGCACACTCGGTTCAATGACTCGAATTTGCTCAGAGAGAAACACGTGTGGTTCACCGGCCGGCTTCAGACGTACTCTACTGCGCGTATCCGGCGGCGCCGCGACGCGAGGAAGAAGAACCATGCCCATTGATCTAGATAGATACGCGGGTCGATGTGCGAACGCTCGCGCAATTTGATTGGTCGCGGCGCGCCGATAAGAGCGGGATCGCGTGGGGTTTTCCTCACCCGTCGCGAAGGGCTTGCCGTACGCGTGAACTCGCCCAATCCGGAACACATACAATCAAACTATTGTAATATTTTGTATGGCAATATATAATTAATCGATGACAATTGACATAGAAAACGATATGATTTCAACTTTGTCATTGAAGCACTTCTCGAATTAGTTCTTTGGTCAAATAAAGTATCTAGAAACCTTCCAAAATCGAGAATATTTTTACGTCCGGGCCGGCGTAACGTCCGCAGCTTCTCAGACAACACTTACACACTTACGCTCGCACTTGCGCTCTCGCGGAAATAACTACTTGTACGTTAGAAATGGGTGTCTTTATTAAAAGAGGATACAGACGACATGTCAGAACCGATTCTCGGTCGAGCTTCGAATCTCCCGGCTCAGATATTAAACAGCTGCCCGTTATCAAGGGGACGCTTGGCGACTTTCGCGGGAAGACCGCGGCTTGCTTCAGCTTAAAGTAACGGGTGTCTCAGCGCGGGCGTAACACTGCTCTCCCTCTTCAAGATTGTCGTCCCGACAATCCGGAAGGGCAGTTTTCTTGCGTCTGGGATATCCCACGTCAGTGCGGCATTCAGGGTACCGGGACGGTCTCCTGCCGTACCCTGAGCTGCTGCTGCAGGTTACCGGGCGCCGTCCTCTTCTCGGTCCCAACCGCACTCCTGAAGTCCAGGACCGCGTCCTATTCCACGTGGAGCGGGTCCCCAATCGGCATCTTCCGGAGGGAGATGGTCGGTCCCCCCCTGCCGATCTTAGGGCGATCCCTCTTCTAATCCTTCGCTGGATGCTCGGCGCAGACCCTTCTACCTCATCAGCTGCCCGAAGTCGAGTCCTCCTCGAGTCGCAGTCGCCGCTCTTCTTCTCAGTCTTCGGACAAGGAAGGGGGGAGGATGATTTCCTATGGACCCAACGCCCGCAGGGCTCCCCAAGTCCCTGCCTCGGAATTTGCCCTTCGTCCCTCGGAAAAACCACGGGTCAAAAGAACCGAAGGCGAGGCATACTTTTTAAATGAACACAAAGTTTTTCCGCGAAGAGATCTCAAATAAGCTTGCGATGACCCCGTTTAACTTCCTCAGGAAATTTGGGTCCTTTTTTCCGGGATTCGACGCACTTTTTCTATGGAGTAAACAAACATAACGCGCAGAAACTCAACAATTAAAAAAATTTGATAATTCTTAACAGCTTTTAAAACAGAACGCGCCTTTCCACGCTAACTCGCTGTCTACATGGTTTTCGTCGCGGCTCCCCAGCGGTACGCACGCGCGATAGCCCAACTCCGAGCTCGTGTTACCACCCCCCGTGAACGCGACGTGTGCCCCCGAACCTGAGGTATCTCTATTAAAGGAAACGACTTAGCTGTGAAGTTTCTCGGAGACGGCGGAGCTCCTTTTCTTGTTTGGCGAAACGTCGCCACAAACTTCTCCTTCCTCCGCGCCTGCTCTCCGCACAAGAGTCGTACTTTCTGCATGACAGCCGCCCGAAGCCTCTTCCTGGTGGACGCCGCTGAGGCCATATCGCAGACGCTCGTCCGTTCTCCTCACTTGTATCCCGGACGAGCTCCCAAATGTTACGCCCGGGCCGGCGTAACGTCCGCGGCTTCTCAAACAACACTTACACACTCACGCTCGCACTCGCGCTCTCGCGGAAATAACTACTCTTACGTTAGAAATGGGTTTCTTTATTAAAAGAGGATACAGACGACACGTCAAAACCGATTCTCGGTCGAGCTTTGAATCTCCCGGCTCAGTTATTAAACAGCTGCTCGTTGTCAAAAGGACGCTTCGCGACTTTTGCGGGAAGACCGCGGCTTGCTTCAGCTTGAAATAACGGGTGTCTCAGGGCGGGCGTAACACTATATGTACATAATTCTAGATATCGTTACATCTCTTTCTTTTTTTACAGGAATAATTTCCAATGCAAATCTCAAAATATCGTATAATACGGACTTTGCATCATTATCAGGTATATCGCTTCAACAGCTCAAAAAAGAATTTTTTTGAAAAATCTCTCATGTGATTGATCTACCTAATAATACATCTAATTGTGTACGGAATTTGAAGAAAATCGGTCGGGACCTATTTTACTGAGAAATAGTGCGGGGTCCTTTAGCGTTACTTATTTTAATCAAGTACTTGAAACATGAACAAATCCTAAGGTAACTGAAGATAAACAAATATGTTATATTTTGAAGACAAAACAAACAAAAGCAACAACAATCTCTCTGTGATAGATGTGATGTGAGACTCAAACCTTTATCCTGCTATATTGGAGGCCAAGTTCATCATTTCTTCGGACCAATTGTGTACCGAGTATATCACGCTCGTTCATAACGTTATCAATATCCTTCTTCCGATGTCCGATATCTATATCTGCCTGTTGTATAGCCTGTCTAAGATTCTTTTCTTTCTTCTTTGCTTCTTCAATTTGTTGTCGTAAGTTTGATATCTCCATGCGAGAAGCTCGTAAATCAACTATAATTTCCTCTTTCTCCTTCTCAACCTTCCCTAACACTGCAAAATAAATAATTTTCTATATTCATTACGAGTTTTGATTAATTTCCCATTAATTTTGTTTCTTTTTTGTGAATTATATTAATACCTTGAATAGACCTGCTAATTTGATACTAAAGCATGTTTCTTCTTTGTCATTAAATAAAATTTGTATATGCATTATGTACAGATATGTTTCTTCGCATTTTGTCATTGCATTCCACATAGTTGATTTATTAATTTACGTGTATAAATTAACATATAATGTTTTATAATATAAATTAACTTATAGAAATTAATAATTTTGATCAGACTTCATAATTTACACTACTAACTTTCTCCACTTTAACACAATCAATACGCATAACAAGCATTCGATAAAAGGGGTGTAGAGGTACAGTGTTATAATTATAACTCTTCTAAGTGTTGAAACAATTTTCCATTTTTCAAAGAGGCATGTTAAGTCGATATTCGAATTGGTAATTATTTACTTTAGGGGCGACCACACCGATTTCAATGACCTTGACATATGTTGTCAAGGTCACCCTTCTGAGTGATCTTCAGAAGGTTATAGTCACCGCTCGTTGTTTATTAAAAAGTTATTAACAAAAAAGTTTGGCAAATATAGCAGTTATTTTGAGTACTAAAAGATATAAACGACTAATATGTATGTGGAAATAGTACATGTATGAACGAAGGAAAGTCTTTTAAAGCAGTGAATTGTTGACATATTGAACAGTCTTTTTGTTAAAGCGGAAAATAATTGGTATAGAAAACTATATATACAATTTTATATGTTAGAAAGCATAAATATAAAGTATTCTCTGCTTTAACCATAATTGTATAATTATAATTGTAAACTATCTTTAATTTACAATAATTATAATAATACAATTATGATTAAAGCAAAGAATACTTTATGCTTTCTAACACATAAAATTGTATACATATATACTTTTCTGTACCAACAATTCTCTGCTTTAACAAAAAGACTGTTCAACGATTCACTGCTTTAAATGACTTTCCTTCGTTTATACGTACTATTTCCACATACATATTAGTCGTTTATGCCTTTTAATACTCAAAATAACTGCTATTTTTCAAATTTGTTTGTTAATAGCTTTTTAATAAACAACGAGCGGCGACTATAACCTTCTGAAAGTCACTCAGGAGGGTGAAATTGACAACATATTGTTGCACTCGCCCAAGGAATCGGTCGCTTCGCGCACTCTCACACTCACACACCTGTGGCTCACGGAAATAAAAGACACTCCTTTAACTAAAGGAAAGACTCGTTTATTGAATATGGTACAGTCTCGGAGCTCAAGCCGACACGTCCGATCGTATTCGGGTCTCAGATGGAAATCTGACAGGCGTTGTTTCAAACAGCCCGTCGTTACGCCCGGTGTCGAGGACGACAAGACGAGGTCGCTCAGTGAGGTCGCTCCTAAAGTAAATAATTACCCTCGAATCTATCCAAGTATTGTTGCCTCTATTTGCTATGCCGATTGGTTCTTTTGTTGCGCTTACTTCGTAAACGGCTATCATTGTATATTTTGACAGTTGTGTGTATCAAGGGTTGATAGTGTTATAGTAACAGCATAATTTTGTTAAGGCTAAATAGCGCGCGCAAAGCGCGCGTCTGTGATGTCTAGTTTTTAAATAAAAAGTCTAACATGTAAATCTCAGGGAACGTTAGACACTAATTTTTCTCAAATATTTTACAGTTAATATCAAATAAACTGCCATTTAAAGTCCGATCTTAGATTTTTAATAGCTCTATAATATTTATGTGTGTACCTACACTGAAAAAAAGTTGCTATATTCAAGTAGTAATTACGTAATTACTTTATTAAAGTAAATTAATTACTCCAATAATATCGAGCAAATATTTACCAAAATTAGAAATACAAGTCACTACATACATAACATGTTTTCTTTAAATACTTGGACGTTTACTATATTAATATGAAAAGTATAATTTTTATTACTTAAAAGTAATTTTGGTTGAAAACCAGTAATTGTAGACAGAATACAAAAGAATATTTACCTAATTTAAGGAATTATTTTCTTTCCTCCAGAAAAATTATTTTCTTTAGTCAACATTTATTTAAAAAAGAAAATATATTCAAGAATAGAAACATCTCATTCCTTTCTTGAGTAATAAATATAATCGTAAAATAATAATTACTTGCTTAAGTAAGACATTTTTTCAAAATCAAATATTATTTCCTAATTTGAAACAAATATGTACTTTTAGTAAGCAAGTACTTTATAAGAAGAAGAAATTTCGTATTTATAAAATGAGTAGGTTTTAAATAAACTTTAGATATCTATACAAATAATTTGTTTCTAGATTTAAAAAATATTTCTTTCATATAAGAACAATTAACTCATCTTTCAGTAATTTTTTGCTTTTTTCAATATAATGCTTATGGTTAATTTAGGAAATACATAGATAATGGTATATTTGAGTCCCCTATGGGGTTTACAGAAGCGTGTTTTTTATAAGAAACGATTTCAAACCTTTACAAAAACCTTAACCTACTCTTAACCTAGCCCTACCTACTCCACACGCACACACACACCCGCACGCAACGCTCGCCTTGCCGTCGCCTTATTCGCTTCACACTTAAAAACTAGCTTACAAACTATCTTTATCTAATTGGACTTCCGTTCCGTTACAATTTCTTTTCACTCATCCTTCTCCACTCACACTCCCCCTCCGTCCACCCCTCCGTCATCATCCCGACCACTTCATATCTCCTCTATTGCCGTCATCCAATCCTCCCTTTCTCTTTTCTCTAACAGTATCCTCCATACCACCCCCTGCCATCCCTCTCCTTCCCAATTCCTCCATCTTAAGCATCTCTTCCAAACATGTTCCCATGACTCCTCTTCCATCCCATACATCCTACATCTTCTCTTTTCTTCGTCCACCCAGTACAATCCCTCCCTGACCTCATTGCCAAGTCTGAACTTTATAACCCTTCTCCATCTCTCTTCCGTCCACCCCTTCCTCAAATATCTCGAGATTCCATCCACCCTTATCTCCTTATACCATTTGTTGTATTTTGAGTCTATAATTTTTTTAAATCTTTCTTGCCTTTACCTCTGTCTCTCCCTCTCTTCCAATGCTTCACATTCCAATTCTTCTTCCTTTTTAACTTCCATACCTATCTCTTCCATATATTCCTTTCTTTCTTGCTCCCATCTTCCTATTATTTTTCCTTTCTTCCATCTCTCCTTCATCTCTTCCAAACATCTTCTCGCAATCTCCCCTTCCCTGCCTTCCTCTAATCTTCTTTAAAACTTCCAAGCCCTCTCATTAGCTCTACCCTTCATCTTCCCTCTCTCTACCTCATCCCTTATCATATATCCTGGTGTCTTCCAATTTAGTCTGAATGTTCATCTCAAGTATCTCTCATGTCAAACTTTCACCTCTTTCCTCTCCTTCCATCCCCAAACTTTCGCTCCGTATACCGCTACCGTCCATACCAGCGTATCGTAAAGCCAGACCCTTCTCCCCCAATCTTTTCCCCACATCCTCTTCCCTATCCCCAACACTTCTTTCATCGCCGTCGCCGCCCTCCTTTTCCTCTCTCTTGTATGCGCTTCTTGACCCCCGTTCTCTTTTACCGTATATCCCAAATACTTAAATTCTTTGACCTCTTCTATCTTCTTTTCCTTTTATCTACAATCAACTTTCTTCTTCCTCCCACCTCCTTTTCTGAACCTCATTATCTTTGTTTTCTCCGTACTCATTGTCAGTATTGACCCTTTCATATCTAACAAGGAAACCCACGGAGGTGTCCCACTCTGATCTTGATGAGCTTTACATATGTTGTTGTGTAGACAAAAATAAGAGATACGTCTTTTTTTATACGTGCCCATACGCATGTTTAGAGGGTGAACACCCCTTCGGAAAAGATCGATGTTTCTCTTTCGGGCCGAATATCTCCGAAACTTTAAAAGATAGAAAAGTTTTTAAAAATGTAAATTAAATGGCTTCAAAAGTACTTTGAAATGATAACAAAATATTTTTTTTATTTCTTTTATTTTTTAACATACCCCCGCCACCAATACATTATTTTTCAAAATTCTATAATTTTTTTATCACTAAATAAGAGGTTGTTTTTTTACGAATTCAACCATGTATGACAAAGTTATGTTACGATAAACCATTTTTGAGAAATAATTATAAACGCCTCTGTACACACTTTATCCGTGTCCGCCTATGCGCTCGATTCTTCATGCAACGCGTTCTGTTTGCATCTTCGCGTACTTACACCTAATAGAAGATGACTAATACATTTGAAAAACTTTCTACGTAATCATGGAAGTTTTTATTATGTTCTAGAGTCTAGACATAACAACTGAATCATAGATTGTAAATAATGTAAATCAAATCATGCGCGACGGATATCAAATGTGTATGTTTCTAATTTGAGACATCACAAGGTGACTTATATATCGAAGTAATAATAAGTATTATATATTATTATATTGAATTATATAATATTCATACATATTAGTCGCCTAGCTTTTCTTGTGAGCGCACAATGTATATAATCAGTAAATACAGTACCTAGCAACAGCCGTTATTTATAAGAAATCCGACTCTCGCTACTAAAATAAGTTGAATCTGCACTTTATCCAAAAACCTGACGATTGCATTGGACGACCGATCGTCCGATGCAAGCCGACACCGGAACCAAGAGCGCAAACTCCGGGACGACCCAAAAGCGCTGATATGAAGGACAACTCAAAGCGCTGACAACGAGAAGTCAAAGCTAACTCGGGAGCCTCGTTGGGGTAATGGTATAAAAGCTGTCGCTTTGCGAGCGTTAGCTTAATACGTGACATCGTTTTATTGTATATTAATTGCTGCGTGTGATTTTGTAGGTATGTATTAATATTCTGGAAAAAAATGTTTATTAATGTTTTACTTCTCTTACAATTTAACTTTTATAGTATTTTTTAAGTTAATTATGACAAAGGTTCTTATTTGTTGTATTTTTCTCACAGTATTATCAAGAAACGTTTCGTGGCAACTACTTTTGTGGAAGAAACATTAAACACAGACGTTTATACATTGTGTAAAATTATTTGTCTTTATTCTTCCAAATTTCTCAAGAACAAAATATTTTAAAAGAAGGTATTATATATGCTTGTTCTTTAAAGTGTAAAAAAATTGTTAATGCCAGAAATATTATAATGTAAATACAATGAGCATATAATAAAACGTTACCATTCTTTATGCATAATCACTAATTATATGTTAAACATATATCTGTATCTATTATTTATTATTTATAATTTTTAAGGTAAAATGCAGTTTAATCCAAGAAACGTTATAATACTGCTGTATACTGCCGCTACTTTTAATTTGCTACAAACTCCTTTCACAAATGAAAGAAATCGAAGTAAAAGATAAAATAGAAAATATGTTACAACAAATGTATGAGGACAAATATGAAATAGAAGAAGCTGATTCTCTTGATTTTCTAAATTCCTTTGATGTACCAGAATCACAACTAATAACAGAAGAAGAAGAAAATGAGGAAGAAGAAGCATCATATTATGTGAAGGAAATGACATGTGTAAAATAACCTGTGTTCTCGAAGCTCGGATCGTAGCTCGCGGCGTGGTCAGGGTCGAGAAAAAGGTGCGGAGGAAAAAGCGCTTATGCTCAGGTTTCTACTCGAATATCTGGTTTAAATACAATTTATTCGGCGAGTTCGTCTAAGTATTACAATGTTTCCTTTTACAAGTCTTAATCGTGCTTGATAGAATACGCTTTAAGTGGTAACGCAAGGCGGGGCGTTGTTAGTTTTTCGAATTTACGTGATCGGCTCGCAGCGGTAGCTAGCGGGACGTTTCGACTCGCGATCGATGGGCGCGTCGATGGCCTACGCGGGGCGGCGCTGGAAAGTGAAAGTACCGCGGTAAGTAGGCGGCGCCTAATTTGGTAGATTCGCGTAAATGCCTTAGGACGGCGCGAGCCGTGTACCGCACGCGGCGCGATTAGGTGCGCGATACGGTGACGCGAGGCGTGTATAATTTGCACGGCGAGTGCGTGCAAATGGCGTGTAGATACGCGGCACGAGGATCTTGGAAATAATGCCAGGAAGCTGCGTGTAATCGGGTACACCCGACTGGGAGGAGTACTCTCCTCCGCAGTACACGTGGACGGCAACCGAGAACACCCGGCAGGACAGAGCACGCTCTGTACAGTGCACGTCAAGGAACGTAAAAGACCACGGCCGGGTACGCCCGACGTATGGAGAACGCTCCGTACGGGACGTGGATTTTGAGCGTGTGATAAGCGGCGGCACTGGTAACCGAGAACTCTCGGAAGAGACGAATACGCTCAACCTCACCAGTACGACCGGGGCTCAGGAAAGCGATGTCGGCGTACGGGAACTCCCGAATAGAGACTGAGTACTTTCAACCTCGTCGACACGGCTGGTGATTGCTAGGAGCAGGATCGGGACTGGAAGTCGTGAGCAGCGGACAGGTCTGGACGGAGTACTGTCTCACGACGGAGTCTCTCAATTAGGCGAAATCGTCGCCTTTTTATACCCCCTGGGTTTGCTATCTTGGTAGCGGGGGTAACGCCGACGCGGAGACGCACGTGGCGGGGATGTCAAGCCGGAGCGGTAGGGGCGACGAGCGCTTCGGCGTCGCGAACACGCTCGATATGTTTCGGGCGCTTTCGGATATCGATCGGTCGCTCCGAATCGATATCTGGCGGCGAGTGCGCCGACTTTGTTACGTTTGAAAGATATGTGGGGGCATTCCGCCCCCTTTCTTCGCCCGACAGATGGTCGGCCGGGCGGCTCGGCTGGTGGACGGCCGGAACGATGCATATTTAGGGGGTGCATCGTTACATGTGTAAATAATGAAATCCCACTCAAATACAAAAAAAGTGCAGTAGACTTTTGGAAATCTGCTGATTCAATTGAAAGAAGATCTTTTGAGACCGTGAAACATAGATTTCGGAAAGTTACATCGCTACGCCAATTACAAAGATGGAACTAAATATCAGAAGCTGAAAGAAATTTTATTATATACTGTGACGTGACGGTTCGCCGCGCGTGGCAGCGCCCCGCCGCCGTCACAGGGCGCGGGTTCGCGCCCGCGGACGACCCAGGGGAGCAACCGCGAAATCTCCAGGGAGCCTCCAAAAGGAAGTATTTGCGCGCCCTTATTTTTTTTTTATTTTGTATGAAAACGCGGCACCTCACCGAGGCACCGCGCCTCAACAATGGACACGGGAGACGACGGCTGGAGCGGGTACCAACGACGACGGGAGAGGCTCAAGGACGTCACGAGACGGGCGAGTGATCCGACCACGGGGCGCGGGGCGGACACGCGGGGCCTATTGAGACCACCAGGGGCCTTCCGCAACAGCACCGGACCTCTAAGAGGGCCGGGGGTGACTGGCCAGCGCCCACCGACCCGCGAGGAAACCGGCCGACAAAGGGGACCCCGCCCGAGCAAACAAACCAAAGGGCGAAGGAATCCGTCAAACGAAGGGACGCAGAACGGCGTTCGAAGGACCCGCCGAAAAGTAGCAAGTACCCGCGCGTGATCCGCCGTACGTCGACCCCGATTGGTCGCGACACCGCGCCGAATTACCGCGCCATCCCCATGGAGAGGCGCGCTCTCGATTTCCCATCGAGCGGACCGCTCGGTCTCTTCTGGGTCGTCCGCCGAAGCGTAAAGTTGTTCGGAGCTACGAATCGTTTCGCGTGAGATATTTGCGGTGTGTGGTGCCGAGAAAGGAAGAAAGATCCCCGGCGCCCTGGGACCAGGAACCACGGCACCCCCGAGGGGTCAGCGAATCCGGTGAGGTTGCCCTAGCCCAACTTAGCGTGTAGACGGCCACGGGAAAACCGCGAGTGCTGCGTTCGTTCGCCCCGACCGCCGTCCTTCGGGATATCGCGTATCGCGAACGCGTGCTTTTCCGAGTTATTTGGTTTAGTGTTGGGTCTCGTGTTAGTGAAAATCGTCGGACGCGACGTACGCCGGACGCGGCGAAATACAAAGTCGCCAGAAAGGGCGCAATTAGAGTCTCGTGATTATTCGGCTCGCGACCGAGTTTCGCGAGCACTCGTTCTTGGTGTAGGCGGTCGGCGGCGGACGTGAGGGGCCTCGCGACGACATAACCGTACGCCGGAAGTTTTCGGGACGTAATTTATCGCGTAATTCGGCCTCCTGGGGATCGCGACCGTGAGTATCGCGACACCCGACAGGGATAGAGCCTCGCGTTTTTGTGTCGGATATCGAGTTTCGCGTAGTGACGAGAGTCGTTGTACTGTTCTCGGGAAGTCGCGTAGGCGCTTCTTTATGGCGTGTCGCCGGAGAGTGGCCCTGCGGGGTACCTGCCCGCGGATTGCGTGGAGACCATCGCGACGTCATCGTTAGCGATTTGCGAGTTATAATTGTTTGATTGCCGCGTAAGTGTCGAGTTGTTTTCCGATTATTCGTTCGTGTTGCGTCAATTGTGATAAGGGTGTCGCGAGTGATTTTCGCATCGCGTTAGCGCACCGGCGCTCGTGCGACGGTCGACCGGATCTTCGCGTCGCCGTAAGTAAGTTTTTGCGTTGTTTACGAGCGAATTTCAGTGCGCCCAGCGGGGCGTCACCCATTAGTTGTAGCGTGGAAACTCCGTTGATTCCCTTCTCGCGATATTATTCGGCGTTGGCGATGTTAGTTATAAGTTAGATTTAAGTATTGTCTCTGCGAAAAGTCTGCCTGTCGAATCAATTAGATCTGCGTTTCGTTTCCGCGATAGGCCTAAGTGTCGGCTACTTAGATTCACGGTTCGTTGCCGCAATCAGGCGGTTTCTCGAGTTAATTAGAATTAAGTTCGTTCTCGCGACAAGCCTGTTTGTCGGATTGTAGATTCGGATATTATATTGTCGATTACTCCGTATGTTATAGCGCTCGAATTTACGTTTCTTATACCGCGTATTATTTACTAATGGTCTTTGCCGATTCTATTCAAACTATTCATCGTTCTGTTTAACTTTCACCTGCGATACTTTCCCCGGTTAGCCAGTGTTTTCGAACGATTCCAACCGACGTTCGCTTATTTCCTTTCTCATTGTCTGGCTGATATTTTCCGACCGGGACGACCGCTTGTCATAACAAACTCTAACTTTGTAATATTCTCTCTCGCGAAATTATTGTTCCCCCGGACCAATTAAAACCGTTAACTACACGCTGTTTCAAATTTAATAATCTGATTACTTTCTTTCTCCGAGTCACGAGACACTATTTAGTTAAATAAATCAAACTGATACCTTTACATTGTTCAATCGCTTATATTTCGACTATCCCTTTTTTTTCTAATAAACGAGATTTATTGTTCATTAAACGTACGGCCTTTCATATGAAATTCTTTTGTGTTTGTACAACGCCACCGCGCTGCCCTGCCTCTACCCTGCCCCTCTGCCGTTAGGTCGAGCCGGCTGGCCCCTCGTGCGACAGGCTACGGTTTTCGCGATTTCGCGTTAGGGATCGTCGGATAATTAGTGGACGCGAGGAATTCGCGTCTGGCGCCCAACCGATCTATTGACGAACCGCCTGACTCGCGCGAGGGATTATCCCGAGAAGCCTACCACCCGACTCTCTTGGCGTTCCTGTTAATCCGGCCGAAAAGCCGTGACAATACATTAGATAAATTCCAAGAAGGTGTTGAGAAAGGAGTAATTATTCACGATGTTGATATTGCTCGATGGGCCCTCAAAGCGCAACAGGAGATTAATGCACCAGGATTTGCAGCATCAAAAAAATGGGTAAGAAGATTTAAGAATGTACATAATATTGTTTCCCGTAAAATCACAAAATTTATTACAAAAAAGATTATACAATCAAAAAAAACTCTGGAAATAGAAAACAATAGGTTTATCGAAAATGTTAAATATTATATATAACGCGTTATGGAATGGAAAATATATATATTTCAGACCAAAGTGGATTTCAATTAGAACTTCATAGTGATCGTTCTATAGCAATTCAAGGTACAAAAAAAATTGAGGTCACAGCACAATCGATATCGGCAACTACACATAGTTACACTATACAACCAACAATTTCAGGCGATGGTCGATTATTATCACCTCTCTTTATAGTTTTAAAAGAACCCACTGGGTCATTCGGTCCGAGAGTACAGGAAACAATGTTTCGAGAAAACAATATTTTTGTTTTGGCCTCCAAGTCTGAAAAATTAACTTCACACCATTTTGAGATTTGGTTAAGAGAAGTTTATTTTTTAAACGTTCGTCCTAAATTAGTTTTATTATTAGATTCTTGGACTGGGCATTGCCCAAATGTAATTGAAAGAAATGAACCAGAATCTGCTGCAGATTCTATGGTCAAAGACAACCGTTAGATGTGTATGATTTTCGCATGTGGAAGAATTTTTAAAACATTTTTCGGACATTGTCATGCTTCTAGATTTAGAAGTCAATCTTCATTCACGAGACGCTATATTAAAATTACAATCATTAACTCATTTCCAATTTTCATCGCCGAGATTTAGAGATTTATTTAAATATGCATGGCATAAAAGTGGTTATATAGAACATAGACCAGCGCACTTTGAAACTCCAGTCGATTTTTGTTTTAAAAAAAGTTTTAAACCAACGTGCAATATTTGCGGCGGCATTGCTATAATTACTTGCGCATGGTGTAAGAAATCTCTTTTTATACAACACTTTTTTCACGGACCATCACACGTGTTATAATTATAATTTGAAACCATAAATATTATGTTTACATTTATTATTTGTAAAACTTTATTTATGTAACTTTATTATTATGTTGTTAAACAATTACACATTGTGACACAATTATATGTTTATACTGTTATATACAACTTCTTTTATTTATATAATTAATAAAGAGCACGAATAGAATATTTATATAATGATTCACTGTCAGTAAATAAATATATTGTTTCGGATTGGGCGAGTTTCACGCGTACCGGCGAGCCCTTCGCGACGGGTGAGAAAACCCACGCGATTCCGCTCTTATCGGCGCGCCACGACCAATCAAAATCGCGGAAGCATTTGCACATCGACCCGCGTATCTATCTCGATCGATGGGCAGGGTTCTTCCTCATCGCGTCGCGGCGCCGCCGGATACGCGCAGTAGAGTACGTCTGAAGCCGGCCGGTGAACCACACGTGTGTCTTTTCGCTCCGAGCAAATTCAAGTATCGAACCGAGTGAGCCTCGCGACAAGATCTCCGCTCGTTCCGCGACAAGATCTCCGCTCGCGCCGACAGGATTTCAGCTCGTGCCGCGACAATCCGCTCGCGTCGATACGAGATCCGCGCTCGTACCGCGACAAGATTTTTCCGCTCGCGTCGCGACAAGATGTCCGCTATAGGCTCACCATCTCGCGCATCATAAAGAACGCCCGATCATAGCACGACATCGTGGTTCACCGCGTCGACTCAGTTCATTCGTCGTCCTGCATCGGACAATACGGTTCGAGAAACATTCTAAGTGCTCTCATTGTCAAACTTAAGTGCCGTGTTCGGCCCCGTATTCAATCTCGCGAGTTGCGAGTAATCTGCGCCGCCTTCGGCCGTCACCCCTCGCGAGAATATCGTGTTCATCTCGCGAGTTGCGAATGATCCGCGCCGCGCTCGGCCGTCATCCCTCGCGAGAGACAAGTGCAATTTCGCGGGTTGCGAGTGATCTGCGCTGTGCTCATCCGTCACCCCTCGCAAAAGTTCAAAGTGCAAATGCAACCTCGCGGGTTGCGAGTGATCTGCGCCCCTCTGGCTGTCACCCCTCGCGAGAGTTCAATTCTCAAGTGCGATCTCACACGTGGTGAGTGATCTGCATAGCATCGACCATTATATCTCGTGATAGAAACTTAAGTACGCTGCTTGTATAAAGTGCCGTGTGCGGCAATTACATCGCATAAAGATATTCCGTGATATCTGGATAAGCGCCTTGTGCGCCGTGCGCCGTTCGGCCATATTTGTGCTAAATGCTGCTGCGTTCGACATTTCGACCGCGAAAAGGACATTATCTCTGTAAGCGCCCTGTGCGCCGTGCGCCGTTATCGGCCATATTTGAGTCAGGTATCATGTTCGGACATTTCCACCGCGTGAAAGAACATTCCGCGATATTCTTGTAAGCGCCTCGTGCGCCGTGCGCCGTTATCGGCCATTTTGTACGAAGTCAATGTTCTCGATCGACACAATCATTCGACAAACAAGTGATATCAGCCTGGTGTTCACGTGCGACCATGTTTGTGACACCGTGGAGAATAAAGACATTCTTATATTACAAATAACAAGGACTCAAGCTGACTGAAATTGCACGCCCCTACGACTCCATGATCCTACCGCGTACCTAAACGGAGCGCGAACCTCCCTACACCGCAACCGCATTCGAAACAAATCTGGCTTCAGACTCCGGATGAGTTTCTGGTCCTTCGAGTTGAAACATTTTGGTCCTTCGAGCCGGATGGGGATCGTAACGGATCAACGGGAATACAAGTGCAGTGACAATTAGCTGCATACGATTTAGATCTCCGCTGACAAAGAGCATCGAGCTCGAACATTGTGACAATAAGTGAAGTGCCGCGGTGTGTCCGCTATCGTCCTATCACGATGGGACGCCGCGCTCGCTAAACAACAGACAAATTTCTACGCTGTGTCTCGTGCGCTCATCAACTTTAAAAAGACGGCAAGGCGAAGTACACACCCGCGTTGATAAGGGCACGCATGGCATCGCTAAAGGAGATCTGGGCGCAGTGTCTCGAGTGTAACGCCGTGCTTCTCCAGTTGTGCCCCGCAGAGCAGAGAAAGCAACACCTTCGCCTACTTTCGAGAACAACAGCTCAACGAGCATGACTGCCTCTACCAAGAAGCGCTCGACTACATGGCCGACTGTCTGGAGGAGTTGAAGCCATTCGTGAGTCCAAGCAGAACAATGAACTCGACCCTCGCGCACCCCGAAACGTCATCGTTCTCGCTACGCCACCTCCCCCCGATTAAATTACCGCCGTTCTCCGGTAAGCCCGACGAATGGGAAACCTTTCGCGATCGTTTTCAGGCTTTAATAATAGATAATTGAGATTTATCCGAATTTACTCGCATGCATTTTCTTGTCGCGAGCCTAACCGGAGACGCGAGTCAAATCATCGCGCATATTAAAATTACCGCAGATAATTTCGCCCTCGCTTGGCGAGCTTTAAAGGCTCGATATGAAAATAGAAGACGTTTAGTCGAAGTTCACATATCCGCGTTGTACAATCTCCCGATCATAAGTCGCGAGTCAGCTTCCGAACTCCATGCGTTGCGCGACAAGGCGGAGCAATCGGTGTCAGCATTGATGAATCTTGACAGAACTGCCGAGGATATCATGAAACGATATGTTAGTTTACTTTGTCACGCAAAAACTCGATCCCGCTACGCGTCGAGCGTGGAAGCTGAAAATCGGTGAAAGTGATAGACCACCGGCATATGCGGATCTCGACCGTTTCTTGTCCTCCCGCGCTCTCGCCCTCGAAGAGCTTCATCCGCATAATCCGAACAAGTTTAATCGCGGCTCGAAAGTCGCGAGCGCTACTGCATATACAGTACGACCTTGTCGTGCTCATTGTGTGATCAACCGCACGCTATATTTAGATGCCCTCAGTTTTCATCAAAAACTCCGCTTCACCGACGGGAGTTTATAAAGCAATCGCAACGCTGTTTTAATTGCTTGAGTGTCGGGCACTCAGTCAACGCATGTCAAAGTCGATATTCATGCCAAAAATGCCAGCAGAAGCATCACACAATGATCCACGTCGATGCGAACGACAACGTCACCAGCTAACGTAGCTACCGTTGCTACTGAGATGCAGCAAGAAACTACCGAGGTTTCGGGCGTTGCTGCGTTATCGTCAGTCTCAACCGCCGCAGCACCGGTTCCGGTGTTACTTTCACCGCGAAAGTCACCGTGCGCTCTCCGTCTGGGCGCGCGATGAAAGTCAGAGCCTTGCTGGATGGTGGGTCGGAGCTAACCTTCGTTACCGAAAGAACAGCTCAAACGTTACGCTTGGAGCGTATACGCGCTCACACGTCGACGTCAGGCTCAACTGCGCTGACACGGGCATGTCTCGATCAGCAGCGTTAATTCACATCTCCCCACGCGATAGTATGGATCCAACGTTTACTACAGTTGCGTACATATTAAAGTCATTGACCAGATACGCTCCCAGAAACGCTCCGTCTACCGTTGAGTGAAAGCATCTCTCGAATTTAAAACTCGCCGATGACGATCCAACGGGCTCGTCTCCAATCGAGCTTATTATCGGGTCGGATCTCTACGACAAAATTCTGGTTAACGCGAAACATGGACCCGCCGGTCAGCCAGGCGCGATTCAGACGCATTTCGGATGGGTGCTCTCGGGAGCCACCTCCATGCCTCAGCATTCCTCATGTAGCCTACATTCCGTCGTTGCTCTCCCTTGCACGCTCGACGAAGAAGTGCGAAAATTCTGGGAGGTCGAGGAGATTCCCTCCCGGTCGTATTTACCTCTAGACGACAGACGATGCGAGGAGCACTTTCAGGCGACGCATTCGCGCACCGTTGACGGGTGCTATACGGTGCGACTCCCCTTTCGAGATGGTCCACCGATTAATATCGGGCAATCTCGTGATATCGCAGAAAGACGACTCAGGTCGTTGATTCGTCGGCTCGAGACTCAACCAGAAATAAAACGCGAGTATTTCGACTTTCTCGCGGAATACGAGAGACTCGGACACATGAAGAAAGTGCCCCCCGCAGACGTCTCGCAGTCGCAAGTCGTTTATATACCGCATCACCCGGTAATTCGAGAAACAAGCTCCACCACGCGATTGAGAGTCGTCTTCGACGCTTCGAGTCATACGACTAACGGCACCTCTCTAAACACTCACCTACTCACCGGTCGGAAACTTCAAACCAACTTGTCGTCAGTTTTGTCGCGATGGCGGCAACACAAGTACGTTTATACGGCGGACGTGGCGAAAATGTACCGTCAGATCTGGTCCGACTCTCGCGATCAAAATTATCAGCGAATCTTATGGATCGATAAAGATTTGAAGACGCGAGAGTATCAGTTACTCACGGTCACATACGGTACCGCGTCAGCGCCCTATCAAGCGCTCCGCGTTAAAGATCAACTCGTCATCGACGAAGGGAAATCATTCCCTCTCGCGGTCCCTGTATTGACGGATGACATCTACGTCGATGATGTCTTGTTCGGAGCTGACGATGTGTCTCGACTGCGTCAGATTCGTAATCAGGTGTGTGAGCTTCTACGGAGGGGCGGTTTCGAGTTGAGAAAATGGGCAGGCAACAAGTCGGAGCTTCTCTCACATATTCACTCGGAAGGTCACGGTCTGGCTTGCAATAAACGGCCGACGATCGCCTAACGATACTGGGAATTACGTGGAATCCTGCTCACGACACCTTTCAATTCAATGTGACATTGCCCAGCGCGGGTCCCAAGTACCAAGCGCGCCATTTTGTCGACAATCGCGAAACTGTTCGACCCCCTCGGCTGGGTCACGCCGGTAATTCTTGCTGCAAAGGTGCTCCTCCAACAATTGTGGCGAACGAAGTTGGATGGGACGAAACGCTCCCCGAGCATGCCTTAAGACGTTGGGAGATAATTTACAACGCGCTCCCTCATCTTCAAATCTTTTCGATCGCGCGCTGGACGGGTCGCGATTCCGACACCGCGCACATGGAAAATACACGGATTTTCCGACGCGTCTACCGTCGCTTACGCCGCAGTCGCCTATTTGCGCGTTACCTCCGCGTCTGGAAAGATTACAATCACGCTGCTGACCGGGAAATCGAAAGTCGCGCCGATAAAACCACTCACGGTACCCCGCTTGGAGTTATCCGCGGCGCTATTGTTGGCCCGCCTTGTCGAGTTCGTGCGCGACTCTCTGAAGCTGAGCGACGTTCCGTGTCATTGCTGGACTGATTCAACCGTTACCCTCGCGTGGCTCAAGCAGCAACCCGCCTCAGTGGAAGACATTCGTCGCGCACAGGGTTGCCGATATATACAAGGCGAGCGCGGACGCCCGGTGGCATTACGTCCCTACACGCGAAAATCCTGCGGATTGCGCCTCTCGAGGTCTGCTGCTCGCACCGAGCTGCACTCGCACGGTCTGTGGTGGAACGGTCCATCTTGGCTGTCGCTCGCTCCCTCAGAGTGGCCAAACAGCGAGGCTCCTCCAGCCGACGAAGATCAGCTCGAAGCCAGATCACTCGTGACGCTCTTAACTTCGTCCTCTGAGTTGTCGTCTCTCGCGTCGCGCTACTCCTGGTGGCCAAAGCTCGTGCGCGTAACAGCCTATCCGGCGATTTAGCACACAA